>CAHIKZ030001183.1:0-10000 GCA_903632075.3 Acanthosepion pharaonis
ATAACGAACTCATTAAAAAAGCTTTTACATGACATCAGCAACGGAAATAGACTTGAAGAAAGGTGCGCGCATGCGCAACGATGATCTGTTGAAACGTGCCGTAAAGCGGAAGTTTATAGAATGATGGGAGTAGTAAAAAGCATGTTTCAACTTTTATCAGTGGTTGATTAAGAGAAATAAAAAAAAATAACATCAGCATAAACAAATTTCGGGATGAGTCAGATATTGGTTGAAATGTCAGCGCCTTGTTCCTCCACACCCCGATTAGAGCCATTTCTTTCGCCTGATCCTGAAACTCCTACCCACCCGTCAGCGCGCTAAATAAACTCCCTAAACCTGTGCCATTTCTGTTTAGACTGGTTGGTCGCCCAAACCCGGTTTTTGTTGTTTCTTTCGGAAGGAAAAAAAAATAATATCCATTGATCTTTCTTTGTTATTATTTATTAATTAAATTATTGCCGTTTGAGCTGCTATTGTTTTTAAGATTTACTATTATCATATCGATATTGATTAATCATTGTATAACGCAAGACCGAACTGTCACAGATAAGACAAGGACGATTATGTTGCGCCAATATGCGCCATGTCAGATTTATGTTGCTTACTAATGATCGCAGATAAATAATTTTGCGCTAAATTAATTGATTTTTCTTTTTACGGCTTATCAACCTTTTACAGGTTATTTAAAAACAGAAAATATTTTTTTTATGATGTCAACGAACATTCGTTGCCACTTTTGTAATGCCAACGAATACTCGTTGTCACTTTCAAAATCTTCGTTGTAGTAGAGACTTTGTAATCGCAGATACAACTATAGTAACGCCGTTGAACAATACTGGTGTCAGACGCCTTCGAATAACACTCGCAGTAATAATACTTGCTCGATAATACTCGTTCGAGAAGTAATCATCAAATAGTAATGCGTATAGCGATCAGTATAGAGAATAGAAATAGTGGATAGAGTAGAGAATGCCGGTCCTTATAGTAATAGAGGATAGAATAGAAATAGAGATCAGTAAGACGCCGCGCTATGTCCTATTTATGCGTTTCCTTTATGGTCACGTGATCTACTTATTTCGAATGGGATCGCCTGTGATTGCTGTCTGGTGATCTGTGTTCAAACTCCTGTGTCGACAGCAACACTATTCCTATATAACCTTTTTAGATTGTAAATTTCTTTTAGATAATATTGATTTATAGATAAAAGTACTACCAATTAATCCATAATGTGGGGAGTATGGGTGAATTCATAGATTTCGTAACCGTATTTGCGCGTAAAGGAATATCACAAACATCTCAGTAGGAAGGATAAACTAAACATTGCCAGCTAACCATTACCCAAATGGCAAAGGTTAATTTGTAGGGTGTTCTTTTGTTCAGATAATTCTTCTCAAAGAAGAGGTTACGTGGCTTATAAAGATTGATTAGGTTGGGTTGTTGGATTTTAAGGCATAGTAAGCCTTTAACCATAGAAAACTAACCATGAGTATATAGTACCCAGCGCAAATTTTCCTATTTTTAATTACAATTTTCAGTACCTGATTTTCTTACCTAAATATCTTTTTCAGTTCCTGAATGTAAAAATAAAGTAAAAAGTGTGCAAGACAATAAGAAACACTACCTGCAAAAAAAAAGTGAAGTTTTGTTGAAATCGGTTGAAAAATGTAGGAAATCCGATCCCATATATAAACGAACACACACACACACCCAAACAACCTGGGTTTTATAAGTATAACTCGATATGAGTTGTCCCCCTTTCATTCTGGCAACAGAATCGTGTATTCAAATTGATTTCATGCAAAAACAATTGTGTTTTTCCCATTTTTTGGCGCCGCCAGAACCACCGCAAGGTAATTTTACGCAGTCCCAGGAAGTTTTGTTGAAATCGCTGGAAAATGTAGGAAATCTGATCCAATATATAAACGTACAGACACACACACACACTCACACACAATCAATAATGAAGATTCTGTGTTTTATAATATAGGTAAATGCTATTTATTTTATATTTAAGTCTATAGCTAAATATTCGTCGAATTTATGCTTGAGTACATGAGTCTATAGGTAAACGTTGGTCGAGTTGATACCTGGGTCTATAGGTAAAACATTGGGTTTGATATATCTCGGAAAGGGATATATTTGCTTGAAGTCGCAAAGTGGTTTGGGACTATTGCAACCGGGTAGGACAATCTAGCAGGTAATCGTAATAGACTGGTCCTCGTCGTAGTGGTAGGCAATAGGCGAAGACAATAGGTGAAGACTATAGGCGTAGCCAATAGACGTCGACTTGTACCCCCACATCAGTCTGTATTTATGACTGACACCAGCCAATCATATTACTGTGAGGAGGAAACCAGGTGTATGCATATTCATTACATCAGGTTTATACCTGAGGGTATAGATTTCAGCAAGATTACGTCGACTCCAAGTGACATACTACTTCTTGATTGGGTTATCCTCAGTATCTGTTCTCAAGGACACATGGCACAGTAGATAAAGGCGTTAGTTTGATCCAGTGACAGGACCCAAAGAGTGTGAGTTCAATACCCGATTAAGGCGGTGGAGAACTTGGAGAGGGGAATTAACAGGAGATAACTGATAACTGACATTCATTAGAATGGATAACGGATGACTGCCATCCGTGGAACTAGAACAGTCTAACACAGCGAGCGAAATAAAGGGTTCAGTTCGACATTCCAACCACCTGAAGAAGGCCGGAGCGTACAACGGCCGAAATGTGATAAATATGGCAACAAAGATAAGTCCGGATAATGTAAATAGTGCGTTATCTTCATTCAAGGCAGTGAGGACATAACAATTACATGAGATTATACTTGAGTCTATTGATGAACTTTAGTCGGTTTTATACGTGAGTCTATAGGTCAATATTGATTTAGTTTGTATTTTTATACTTGAGTTTGCAGGTAAACATTTATCGTGTCTTTACTTAGCTTTATAGGTAAACTGTGGTCAAGTTTATACTTGTGTCTGCGGGTAAACATTGGTCGGGTTTATATTTGAGTCTTTAGGCATCCAGTCGTAAGCAGGTCCCCTTTGCAACCCAAAGATTAAATTTTAAGTCTAAAAGGAATCATTTTAACCAAGGAAAGGTATTTTGTGATCCACTGAAATTCAGTCAGTTATGTGCCATGCGTGATACACGCTTAAGCGATCATGTATCGAAAGATACATGACTGACGAGGCAGATTTTTTCCCCGCAGTAGGTTGCCATTTCTTTCTGCTGTAAACCAGTTTCCATCCAAGGCTATAAAACCCGGTCTGTCCTGCTCTTTACCTTTCCCAAGGGTATTATCACGTAAGTGAATGTAATGGCTCCGACTGGAATTCGAACTCGGCTCTCCGATTCCTCAATCCGTGCCGCTACTACAACAGTTGTCAAACAATAACGTTAAACAAATAATTAAATTGGAATTCAAAATAGGGGAGGAATTGAGGAAATAGGAAACCCTGGGGGGAGAACTGTAACGTGGGACTCTTGAAAATCACTGTGATAAGGAAAGATCGGATAATTTCCTTGATTCAGATGTGATGTCATTGACGGCCTTTAAGCTTTAGGTCTAACATGTTTCGCTGAAACTGCCCCAAGAGTTACCATGTGTGTTTGGCTGGAAACACAGACGAATATATACGATAGTTGGGTACGTATCGTAACTACAACGACCAACACGCGTGAGGACAGAAAGAGAAGCCTTCACATGACTTGCATAATTATTATGATTATCATCAGGGGCATTGTCACAAAGTCCTCTACAATATAATTACCAGAACCATGACTGTCACCATTGTCAGCAATCGTAGCCCCTTTGTCGTCACTCTCAACGCCGTTCATTGTCGTAGTTGTCATGGGCGGGATTGTCGTTATCTTGTTAATGTCTTCTTCTTCTTTTCTTTTTCTTCTTCTTCTTCTTCTTCTTCTTCTTCTTCTTTCTTTTCACCTTCTTCTTCTTTCTTCACCTTCTTCTTTTCTTCACTTTCTTCTTTCTTTTACCTTCTTTTTTCTTTTTTTCTTCTTCTTCTTCACCTTCTTCTTCTTCTTCTTCTTCTTCTTCATACCGTGTCCCTTCAGGACGTGGACGATCATGGTTCTCCCAGACTTTCCATTTTTCGTAGCTCTAAGTAATTTTATCTCTTTACTATCCCTCCCAGCCTCTGTTCTTCTATCCATTAACACATGCTCAAGTAGGTTGATCATGGCTCTCCACAACTTCCTATCCTTTGTTTGCTCTTAGCAATGTTTCCCCCCCCACTATTCTTTCCAGCATTTGTTCTTCTATTTACACAGGCTCATTAAGTATGTTGATCATGGCTCTCCACAACTTTCTATCCTTTGTAACTATAAGCAATGTTTGTCTCTTTACTATTCTTTCTAGTCTTTGTTCTTCCATCTATTTATACAGGCTCATTAAGTATGTTGATCATGACTCTCCACAACTTCCTATCTTTGGTAACTGTAAGCAGTGTTTGTTCTCTTACTATCCCGCCATGATCCTGTTCTTTCATCCATTTACACAAGCACGTTAAATAGGTTGATCATGTCTCTCCACAACATCCTATTCTTTGTAGGTCTAAGTAATGTTTGTTTCCTTACTGTCCCATCCAGTCTCTGTTCTACTATCGTTAGGTAGGCATCTTACCCGTTTTCCTCTCCCTTACTTGCTTTCAGTGTGTCAAATTTTCCAAGCCTCCTTTCCTCATTTTTTGCTCCAGAAATTTCAACTGAGTCTTTAAGTGTTCTTTTTACTTCCATTTTCCTTAAAACTTCCTTGTTGCTCATATATCCGCCCACAGCAGACTAATATATATATATATATATATATATATATATATATATATATATATATATATATATATATATATATATATGTATATTTTTAAGCGTTTCACCCAAGGAGAAGCCACTAGGACGCAAGTGGGGTTACAGAAGATCAAATAGGGAGTGATAGAAGAAAGGATGAGAAGGGTAGTGGATAGATCAAGGCAACTGAGATGTCGATTGACATTACATTTCAATAGCTGGAGATTTTTATATATATATATATATATATATATATATATATATATATAATAATTTTTTTACATATATTATCATCGTAAATAACAAAAGTTCCATGTTTCAAAACTGAAACTTCAAATTCAATCATATAAATTAAACTTCAAATACAAAGTTCCGTCACATTATCAAGCGATGCTAAAAATAACATTTTCGACATTGATTTACTTAATTTTAAGTCCAGACAAATTTGATATATTTTTTTTTTTATTTTAGGGTTGTTAAGATTGAACTTATTTAGAAAACTCAGCTATCTAACTCAGTCGGTTAAGCCAAGGTGGGGGCTGGGCTATATTTATATTGACACAAGCTTCTTTTTTTCAAGTTGAAATTTGTGGTAGTGTCTGTGTTCAAACACAACGTCTGGGTTTCATTAGCAATACATTTGGCATTTTTATTTTTATCTTTTTTTATTTAATTTTTAATTTTATATAATTTACATACATTTCAATTACGATTTTTTCAAAAGGGTCATTCATACATTATTTAGTCACATATTTAATATTCACTAATGGTATGTTAATTCCAATTATATGATATATATATATATATATATATATATATATATATATATATATATGTATCACAACAACGTCAACAAACTCAGTCTGATGAAGTATTAACGGTTGAAATGTGTCAAAAAAACTTTTTCTAATTTGCTATACGTGTTTTCTTTCAAAATTGACCTTGATATATAAAATTTTATATATAGTCTTCCGATATAACTTGCATCGAGTTTTAAGTTAGGCACATGCATTTTTATGGTGATTTTCAAAGTGTAGTTTAGAAGTGGTAGGAGGTGGAAAGTATGGGGGGGTGCAGTAAACTCACTAATCCGTCGGAATTGATTGAGCTGATTAACCATTACACCACATCGTAGTTTCCACCTGATATACATTTATGAGCACTCTTGAATTTAATCGAAAACTAACGAATGTTTTTACTTTTATTTATAAATCCTTGTTCGAAATTAAATTCTTTACATTTGCCTTGATAAAGTCCAGCAATTTTGTCTTTATTCGCACGCACACACACACACACACACACACACACACACACACACACACACAACACATATATATATATATATATATTTATATATATATATAAGCAGGTGTTTTAAAAATTTGATATCATTTCGCAATCTAATAACTTTGTTAGATTCCTTCAAATGACTTCAAATTTTAATAGCATCTTTATGTTTAATGTTTGTTTTATGTTTTTATGTCTTTATATTTTTGTGTTTTTCTTATTTGTATTTTTATGTTCTTTAATCTTTTTTCTTTTACAGGTATAAAATGCTATTTACTAGGAAGAGAAAAGGCGTTTTGTGTGTTGAGTTTACAGAACACAGTCAAACAAGACTGTGTAGCGTGCATTTATGAGAGAGTTCTCTAGAAAGTCACCAACAGGAATGCAGATTTGAGATGGTATAAAAAATTTCAAAGAGGAAGGCTGTCTGTGCAGAGCAAAAGGATCCGGACGACCACAAACTTCACATTTGTGAAATCGTTCACATAATCCACACATGCTTTTTGAATTTCTATTCAGATTTGGAAGAATAAATCTTATGATCTTCAACATTAATACTTTTTAATTTCATTTGCCTTAATCATGTACTTTCTGTCATATTTACATCTCAAAGGACATCAAATTTTTTTGAAATAGCCTATATATATAGCCTATATATATATATATATATATATATAGCCTATATATATATATATATATAGCCTATATATATATATATATATATATATAGCCTATATATATATATATATATAGCCTACATATATATATATATATATATATATATATATATATATATATATATATATATATATATATATATATATATATATTGATATTGACGTCAAAAACCTGAAGGCGACAGTTGTTTCATGCTAAACTCATGGGAGACATGGTGGAGTAGTGGATAGCGGCTCGGATTAAGGAATCGGAGATCCGAGTTCGAATTTCAGTTGAATTCATTACATTCACTTGGGAAAGGTATTAATCCTCTTCTTCTCCCTCCAGCTATGGGTAAATAGCAGGACAGACAGGCTTCTATATCCTTGAATGGCAACTGGTCTAGGACAACTCTGAATTCAGAGGGTCGTTTTGGGAACTTGTGGCACGTTGTGCACCAGGTCTCTGTATTCGTCCCTTCAAAAAGTGTGGTTAGTTCTGCACAACGCCATCATCACTATAATCAGATCATATGTGCTGGTGTCTGGTTGTTGGTTCCTAGGAACTGAGCTGCTTGACCAAAATACGTAGAATACGGTATATATATATATATATATATATATAGTTATTCCTAACATCGCTTGACAATGGAACGAGACTATGTATTTTAAGTTTAATTTTTATAATTAAATTTATAAATTTAGTTTCAGTTTTGAAACATGGAAATTAAGGAGGATTTGAGATATCTATAATTAAGTAATTCATCGAGTCTAGAAGAAACCTCAACAGAATGCAGAAAGCACTGGACGGCTGTTTCGTCCTATATTTGGGACTCATCAGCAGTGTGCATCCATGACCGCGAAACGAATCGAACCCGGATCGTTATGATTCATGTTCATGTTGATTCTGTTCATGTTGTGTTCTACTTTCAACCCTCTCGGTCATTATAAAGAACCATGTGTTGTCAGTGTAGTAGGCGGGCCTCCGTTGGTTACATCCTGTCATTTCTTTACAGAAGAGACTGTTTGAATAAACAACCCACATTATATCTTTCACCACAGGAGACGGTACGAAGACAGTTACGATATGAGGCAAACGCCATACCAGCTGTACCAACAGGCCTCGGTGACGAAGAGGATAGTAGCAGTAGTAGTTTGGAGATAGTAGTCGTGACTCTCAAATGTGAAATGGCGTGACCCTGTCGCCAATCTAGTCCTGCGCTAAAATACCATAGAAGAAAGTTCATCTTCGTTTTCATTATATTTTTACCCTTAGGGCAGGATTTCCAGAGCTATTTGGCTAGGAAAATTTTATTATTATATTCTCTAAGATGGTTTGTATGTATATCATTGTCTTAATAAGAAAGCTGTCACAGTTTTCTGCACTGTTCCCAGCGACTCCCCATTCCCACCCATTCATATCTACGTTTTTATGAGAGAGAATACGTGTGTTGTACGCCGGCATTGTAATAGTTAATTAAATATCGACAGCACATTAAGGAAAAAGCGTTTTGTTTTGTTTATGAAAAGCACAGATTGTATGGAAGTCAACAATTGTAAAAAAGGGGGAAAAAAGTTGATATAATTCTGATTAAAATTCCATTTTTGATTGTTTTCTTTAATCCCTGCCAATAAAATAAGACTTAATCCTAATCTGACCGAAGATTCGAAAGTAGGAACGCGTAAAGCAATAATAATAATAATATAGAAAATCTTCCCCCACCATCTCCATCTCAGTAAAGTGCAAACATACAGCTATAAAAAAAAATACCCGAAAACTTTCAAGAGATAAAGCTAAAAAACAAAATGGCGGAAACAGTCGAATAATGACGCAGCTTAAAACTAAGATACAATTTGAACATCTAAAAGAAAATATTATAACGGCACAAATCGATGGGATCTCCCATTTATTTCTAACCTTAAATATTTTCGAAAAGGCTTAAGACGGAATCAGTAGCTTAAATGGCAAATGGTAATTAAACTAACGAACTTTATTTCCGAAATGAAGAAAATGATAGAACTACAAACAGATGTTATTTTCCGTCTCTTATTAAAAAATATATTGATGTGTGTGTGTGTGTGTGTTTATATGTGTGAGCGTGTGTGTGTTTATATGTGTGTGTGCTTATGTGTGTGTGTGTTTATGTGTGTGTGTTTATGTGTGTGTGTGCGTGTTTATGTGTGTGCGTGGGCGTGTCTGTTTATGTGTGTGTGCGGTGGGGTTATGTGTGTGTGTTTATAAGCGCAGAAGTTCATTCGGTTCGCTTTATGAACTTGAAAGTTTCTATTTCACAAATTATGCAAAGGAGTATCCTCATTTTTGTTGTTTTGATCACTATATGCTCGAGAGTTCAAAAGTCTGAGCCCCCCCCCAGTGATTTTTTTTTTAAATTGCTTCAGATGCAATTGTCTTGTACTTTAAACAAGAGAAAATTATTATGTATGTTTAAAAAAAAAGTGAGACATGATTTTTTATTAAAAATTTTATCATGATAAAAGAAGCATTTTATGATTAAATTTTATTCTCGTCAAAATATCTTTCTTAAGCCTTGATTATTCCAACACAAATTTTTGGCATTCATTGCAAAAGCTTCTGAAAGTATAAGTTTGACAATTGATTACATGCTTTTTTTTTCAAAGACTCTAACAGCCATATTTCATTTTTGTGATAGAAAGTTTTCACTCTTCTGTCAAGTACATACCATGATAATTCTGTGGGTGGCTTCAAACGTTTGAACTGTACTATATATATATATATATATATATATATATATATTTAAAGACATTTTTATGTTTAAAATTCTTTTTATAGATACAAGTATTTAAGTAAATGCTCTGTTTGTAATAAACAGTATTAAATAACATTTACCGGCCGAGAAAATTTCATAGAAATTATTCGTCCTTTGATAGGATTCGAACCTGCGTCCTATACGGAACTGTCATTTATCTTGACGTGCCTAACCGATCGAATTTACTGCTTATAAACTTCAATCTTCCATGAATCTCTCACGTACATTCATAACTGCTCATGGCGTATCAAATGTAAACAAATGACGTCATACATTATGAAATAAGTATTTGTGGCCGAGCGGTTAGGCACGTCAAGCTAAATGACGGTTCCGTATAGGAAGCAGGTTCGAATCCTGTCAAAGGAAGAATATTTTCTATGAAAATTTCTCGGACATTCAGGTCGGTAAATGTTATTTAATACTAACATTCAGGTCGGTAAATGTTATTTAAT
>CAHIKZ030001183.1:30000-37500 GCA_903632075.3 Acanthosepion pharaonis
ATCGATTTGATCGGCTTTATCGATTATTGAATTTTATGCTAAGAATCTATCTCTTACATAGTTTGGTCAAAATCGGTTGGATGGATCTCGAGTGAAAATATATCACACAGACATCCTCTGTTTTTTCTATATAGATAATATCTGGAATCTTTCCAGTCAATTTTGTTTTACATTTCTTTTCTTTCTTTTTTTTTTAACAATTGAAATGCAATGTCAATCGTCATCTTTTTTTTCTTAATCCCTGTTCTTTTATTGTCCTCCCTCCTTAATAATTTTTTTTTCCTATTCCTCTTATTTATTAAACACTTGCGTCTTAGTGGCTGTATTGCCTTGCTTGGGTGAAATGATAAAATGAAACAAGCACAAAAAACTTTGCTTCCTTTTTTTTTCTTCTTTTATTTGTATTTATTACAGCAAGTGATAATTCTGTCACGTAAATGAGATCAGGCCCGTATTCATACCAGCAGGACCCGTTTAAATTACACAGATTTACTAATAAATCATCGAATGTTGCGCTCTGTATTTTACAAGTCATCACCCTTCTCAGATAGTTCGAAGAAGAGTAACATAGTCCCTCCTAGAAATGTTGAAATGTCCCCAACAGATCGCTAGATCACGAAACCTGATTTAACCCCACACTAAAAACAACTGACTTTATCGAAATGATCTCCTCAAATTCCTCTCTGTGTGGCACTCTCTTTTCCTCACTCTATGTACCTATTTCTATTTTACTCTTTATTTCTCTCTCTCTCTCTCTCTCTCTCTCTCTCTTTCTCTCTCTTTCTCTCTCTGTTCCTGTTTCCCTTTGAAGCTCAACACAACCGGTTTAATAGGACTATCGCGACACACACCATACGTAGGTACAAGCGTATATATATATATATATATATATATATATATATATATATATATATATATATATATATGTATATATATATGTCTTATTTATTATAAAAACGTAGGTTGTGTGTGTGTGTGTGTGTGTGTCTGTACGTTTATATATTGTATCGGATTTCCTACATGTTTCAACCGATTTCAACAAAACTTCATAGGACTACATAAAATTACCTTGCGGTGGTTGTGACAACACCAAAAATTGGAAAAACACAATTGTTTTTGCATGAAATCAATTTGAAAACACGATAAAACACGATTCTGTTGCCACAATGAAAGGGAGACAACTCATATCAAGTTATACTTATTATAAAACCCAGGTTGTTTGTGTGTGTGTTTTTTCGTTTATATATGGGATCGGATTTCCAACATTTTTCAACCGATTTCAACAAAACTTCACTTTTTTTTGGCATGTAGTGTTTCTTATTGTCTTGCACATTTTTTTCTTTATTTTTACATTCAGAATGCTTCAAAAAATTCCATTTACAAGACAATTGTTTATAATAAAATTCTATTCAATCGGTAGACTCATAACGATTGAAAAACAATATTTTGTTTGAGTTTGGATTTGACCAATTCGTAAAAAAAAAAAAAACTAATTAAGACATGCGTGTCCGTCAACCTTAAACAATAATCTTTGTCAATTTTATTTTTCAGTCTTTATGATGGTCGATACGATCTATCTCTTACTGTTACATCCCCGGGCAACGCCGGCTCTACTGCTAGTACATATATAAATTTCGGTTGAGCTCTCTGGTGGGGGAAGTGTGGGTTTATAAACAGTGACTATTACGGCTGATATAGCGAGACTCTTCGGCAAAAACGAATTGAGTCCTGTCTGTCACTGTGTGTTTATCTAAAAATAAATACGCCAAAATTCACCTTCGCCCTTGCCGTGCACCGAGGACTTTGTGACTGACACCAATTCTGTCGGGTTTCAATCCTAGCTATAGGCAACCGGGCGTCTAGCCACACTGAAGAGCTTTGATACAGTGAAAGTGCCTGTTTGTCGATGACATTATATATATAGTGCTATTTTACACTTCAATTAATGGTTATTAATTATGGTCACATCCCACCTCCATGTTTTCCTTTAATAAGACCTTCTTTTTTTGAAAAAAATTTTCTCTTATTTGGTAACAATTTTTCACAGCGTTCGTTTTTCAATTTTATTCCATCTCCTCTCCGTATTTCATCATTCCCCCGTCACAAAAAAAAACAAAAAAAACAAACTTATATTTGTTTTTTACGGCTTATCAACCCTTTGCAGGTTATTTAAGGCCAGAGAATATTTTGAATTGTAGGTATATTTTTTTTAAAGATAATAATGAACAAGAATTTAGAATACAGAAAATAATGATAGACATTGCATCTAAATTCTTAAAGATCAAATTTGACTGGAAAGCAAGAACTCGGAAGAAATCCCATAAGCAAGAAGTGCGATAGAAGAAACTGTTGATATAGAACTTACGGTTACATCAAGCAATTTCATATATAAAATGGCGAGGCCTTAGCTTCTAATCTAGTATTGAGCTTAAATTCATAAAGTCTAAGTACCATAGAGGAAAGGTCATCAAAAAATAGCTTAATAAAATGGCATGACATAAATCCATACTTTCTTTTTTTGTGGGGGGTAAATTCGTAATTTCTTTCAGATTCTTCCCAAAGGTATTTATTGATTGAATGATTCTTTTAAAGGCATATCAATCCTTTGTAGGTTATTTAAAGCCAGAAAATATTTTTAGATTGTAAGTTTTTTTAGATATTAATGATTTAACGATACAAGTCTTCAAATTAATTTTAATGAATTTTAATTTTTAACTTTAATGATTTCAATGAATTTTAATTTTAAATTTTTAGGAATTAAATTTTAATGTGTTTTCCTTTATAATAGCGGATAACTTGTGTAATATTTAATAACCATTTCAGCCAAAATATCACTTTTTTAAAAATAATTCCACCCCAAACAACAATAATGAAGGGCATTACTCAGTGTGAGAGAATATGAGAAAAAGAATAAATTGAATAATAATTTAAAAAAAAAAAAAACCACAGAAGATAACGATTGACATTGCATTTAAATTTCTGAATATCAAAGTTGACTGGAAAGCAAGAAGTTGGAAGAGCATTCCACAAGTGAGAAGTGCGAGAAAATAAATTGTTGGCATAGAATTTACGGTTACATATAGCCATTTCAACTGTAAAACGAAGGGACCAATCTAGTAGTAAGCTTAGATTCATAAAGCGTAAGTACAAAAAGAGGAAAGCCCATAGAGAACAGTTACCATGAAAAAAAAGGGGTTATTCATTAAACCGGATTATACATAAGGGTGTTTCATTAAGCCGGATTCTATATAAGGGTGTTTCATTAAGGCGGATCAAATTCAGCAGTAAATAAATCAGTGTTATTGGTGAAAATTCATTTATTTCTCTATTGGATCCTGTTATTTAAGTCATGGCAATTATGTGTGAAAAATAATATCGCCCAAATGTCCGCTAAATCTGAAAGAAAAAGAAAAAAAATTATTAGACGCTTAAAATCGGTTTAAGTTATTGGAACGCCATTTATAAACAATATAAAAAAAGGCGCGGGGGGGGGGGGGCTACGTTATGGCGATGGGTAAGTGACAAAAGCCGAGAGTATAATCTGTTAGAATTCAGCATATTTCTGTACAATACTTGATATCAAATGTTAACCTCTTTTCGTTCCGCCTCTTTTTAACACTTCAGTGGGGGGGTATCTCTTGTTCCTAAGTTTTGCACTCTACTTAACACAATCACTTCACTTCATGATGTTCCATTGCCTAGCCTCTTGTTTTTAATCTCGCAGTAGTAAGAGAAAACATCACGGGGCGCGAAGTAGGAATTGCAGACATTAGAATTAAGCAAGTAAGGAAATTCAAATAAATGAGTAGTGTTTAAACAGATAAGGGAAAAGGTGACAAAAGAAAACCAACAACAACAACAGCATAAGCCTCATTGGAATGGCGAAAGATGATTTTGTTATAGCGGAACACACCTATTCTATAGTTAATAGACTCTCCTACCTATAATAATCAGCAGTAGTAAGAGTAACGAGTCTGTCGGTCAGTGACTGAGTCAGTGAGTCAGTTAGTCGATGTCGGACGACAGTCAGTCGAATACTAAAGTATCAGCGACCACAACTAGATTACTCTGCGTAATACCTATTATATCAAGTTCTTAACGTTTTGTACGTCGAACCTATTTTAGGACCGACTTAGTACAAATATAAGCCTCCACTGCGAAATCACTCCACAAGAGATTTCCAAAAGCTAAGCAAAGTATTAAGAAACAGAAAAAATCTCATTAGAAACAAAGAAAAGAGTACTGAACTCTTATGTAATATCGGTCCTTCTATATGGCAGCGATCGGTAGACAATCTCCTCAGAGATGAAGAACAGATGTGAGGCAACAGATATCCGGATCTACAGAAGGATGCTGAGAATACTATGAACGAAACATGTGAACAACAAGGGGATATTATTAAGAAAAATAGAAGTAAAACAGACGCATGCTCCGAATCAAAAAGTGATAAATGAAATTTCTTGGATATATACTGAGGAAAGAGGGCTTGGAGAATTTTACACTCACAGGATATACTGAAGTCAAATAGGTTGAGAGAAACAACCAATGATATATCTAACATGCTTTTATACATATATGACCGAAGAAGGACTATAAGAGATGACACTAGAAAGGATATGATGTCATGGAGCGCTGTAATTGCCCACATCCTTAATGGACGTGGCATATAAAAGATCCATATCTAACCTTTTCCTCGAAAGTAAGAAACTAACTAACGAATGTTTGTTTCTCCTCTATCTAGAGTGAATCAAAAGACTTCGTTTTTATTTACATTGTTTGGGCTGTTGTCCTCATCTTTATTGCCATATTAGAATTTCGAACTGAACCCTTTATTTCGTCCACAGGGGTACAGTGTTCTTGTTCCACGTGCCATGCGTCTCAGTTATCTCCCTTTAACATTTCAACTTTTTATTCACCACTGCAGTAGCCAGGAACTGAACTAACAACTCTTTAGGGTCAAGTCACTGGACCAAACCAATGCTTTTTTATACTGGGGCATGTGCCCTTGAGGACATCAATGTATAAATTTTGGGGATTTATAATCTTAATGTCTCAGTATCATTGTTTTTTTTACCAGAGCTCATATTGCAATTTTGTTATTATTGTTTTTCTCTTGCATTCAGTATTACTGGTTCCCA
This sequence comes from Acanthosepion pharaonis, assembly GCA_903632075.3. NCBI lineage: Eukaryota > Metazoa > Mollusca > Cephalopoda > Sepiida > Sepiidae > Acanthosepion > Acanthosepion pharaonis. Next base: position 35,139 of record CAHIKZ030001183.1, read on the forward strand.
TAGTGTATTCATTTCAATGCTGGCCAGCTTAGGAGATTTTTTGTGGCCTAGGATATGTGCTGACTGTTTTCGTATTTTCCACAACTGTCTATTATTTCAACCTCATCTCACAGTACGTGAAACTAGAAGAATCTACCACGGTGCTTCAGTTCAAAATTACAATCACCTGAAGAAGGCCGGAGCGTACAACGGCCGAAACATCGTGGATATGGCAATAAGACGAGGACAACAGTCCGAACAACGTAAATAATTACAATACCTCATTTCAGAAATATAGAAAAATCACGAAGAAGGCCAGAGCGTACAACGACCGAAACGTCGTGAATATGGCAATAAAGATGAGGACAACAGTCCGGACAATGTAAATAATTACAATACCTCATCTCAGAAATATAGAAATATTCCAATGATGGCCGGAGTGTACAAAAGCCGAAACGTCGTGAATATGGCAATAAAGATGAGGGCAACAGTCCGAGCAATGTAAATAATTACAATACCTCATCTCAGATATTTAGAAAGATCTCGAAGAAGGCCGGAGAGTACAACAGCTTACACGTCGTTAATATGGCAATAAAGATGAAGACGACAGTCCGAACAATGTAAATAATTACAATACTTCATCTCAAAAATATTGAAAGACTTCGGTCGTATTTCTAAATTTTCCTGTTGTCTATTTTTTAAACGACGTCGGTGGTCGATGGCAACTATACTAGATGCTGTGCAAGACTATCTTTTAAGATGATGAATATCTTTACACCTCTATTGTTATAGAATTGTTGCCTGCATGTTCTGGCCAGTTTTGAAAAAAAGTGGGGGTGGGAGAGGGGAATTGACATTGTTGGAAATAAATGACTAAAAAATTATTAGTTACAAAAAATCAATGAATTATTACCAGCAACACATTTCTGGAAAATATATTACCATGAATACCTTTAGAAAAAAAAATATTACCAGCAATAAATTTTTGGAAAAAATATTACCAGTAATACTTTTGGAAAAAATATTACCAGCAATAAAATTATTGTCGGCATTAAATAACCCATTGAGGTGTTGATATACTGTAAAACAAAATAAACGAAACCAAATTAAACCAAAGAATACACAGTCTATTCATACGAACCTATCCTAAAAATGTTGTTGGCATTAAATAACCTATTGAGGTTGATATGCCGTAAAACAAACTAAACCAAACCAAACTAAACTAAACCAAAGAATACATATTCTATTCATACAAATCTATCCTAAAAATCTTATCTGCATTAAATAACCCATTGAGGTCGATATACCGTAAACCAAACCAAACGAATCTAAACTACTCCGTATGCGAAAATTTATCACGTTTGGAGAAAACACTTCATATTAAACTTAGCCCCTTTTCATTCTGATTTACAATTCTCTGTACATTTGTTTCGTTTCGATTCAGCACTAATAGCTAATAACCATTTTCTTGCTAATCGTCTTCACAATATGCACTTCGTCAATGTGTTATCTGCTAGAATTTATTACGTTGCTATACAACGGTTCATATTAAACTTAACCTTTTCGTTCCGCCTTTTCACTCATTTCAACTTTTGACTCTTCTTCCTTGAATCTGGGTCCTTCTTATGCAATTATTCAACGCCCGATTCCACACATTTCCGTTTTTCGTTCCACTTGTATTTTTCATTTTTTTATTCAACCCTCTTCATACTTTTATTTCATTTCATTTTTTTTTTCAATGACGAATGTTTGCCTTGTTCTCCCTTATTAAAACAGTCTACATTTTTTGATAACGAAAAAACAAAAACAAAAAAAAAAGCCAGAAATCCACTCAACGGTGAACGTGTTGTTGGCGACACGTTGCCACAACACCGGGTGGGATTTACCGGAAGTGCAAACGTCATAACAGCTGACAATCACTGTACACTCACAGAAAAAGACAAAAGACGGCAGATGACGATCACCAAGAAAACGGAGCCGAGAAAAGTCATAATGAATTTAAGCTGTTATGATGGCGCGAAGGAGTTAGATGCGGGCCTTTGCATTTTCATACTATTGTCTTGTAAAGAATATAAAGAGACGAGATTTAAAGAAAAACAGCCCTTGATAAGAAGTCAGTTGGTTTTGATTTCGAAGTGAGGTAATCCGACATTGTTTTGTGCATCTATTGTTTCTCAAACAGCCTTCATGTTATGAGATTTCGATTAATTTCTCCTTGCTGCAAACTATTTGCGCTTTTTTTCTATTAATTATTTGCAATCGTTCGTTCCTGTACTTTATTCCATGTTAATTTTCTCGTTTCTTACTGTTAGATAATATATATATATATATATATATATATATATATATATATATATATATGCAGAAAAATATACGGAAAAAA
>CAHIKZ030001183.1:42500-67500 GCA_903632075.3 Acanthosepion pharaonis
AATAAATGCACTGAAACAAAGTTGCATCTTTGTAGTGAGTAAATTGTTTTTGTCTATATGAAAAAATTATGATATAGATATATATATATAAAAGGTTCAAACCCTAATATTCCATAGCTATAATTTATTACATTGGAATCGTAAACACGAATTTGTAGGTCTGATAAATTAGATCGTGATTACGATTCAAATTTAATAAATTATAACCATGGAATATTAGTGTTTGAGCCATTTATATTATATTCTTGGTCTGTTCTGGGCATTGAGTTCTACCTGGATTTTATCCTCCTGGGAAGTTATATATATATATATATATATATATATATATATATATATATATATATATATATATATTGACCACTAATATTATATATATATATATATATATTTTTTATATATATATATATATATAAAGACATTTTATGTTTATACAATATTTTTATAGATACAAATATTTAAGCAAATGCTCTGTTTATATTATTTATTTATTTGGATACGCCATGAGCAGATATGAATGTACGTGAGAGAATCATGCAAGATTTTAGCTTAAAAGAAGTAAAATCGACCTTGCTAACCGAATGATCCTCTGTGGCCCAATCGGTTAAGGCACGTCAGGCTATATGACGGTTCCGTATAGAATACAGGTTCGATTCCTGTCGGAGGACGAATATTTTCTATGAAAATTTCTCGGACATTCAGGCCGGTAAAAGTTGTTAATACTGTTTATTACAAACAGAGCATTTACTTAAATATTTGAATCTATAAAAGAATGTATAAACATAAAAATGTCTTAAAATAATTGTCAGACTTTGTCCATTACATAATATATATATATATATATATATATATATATATATATATATATAGGAGCGGATCACAAACAACGAAGTTCACCTCTGCGCAAAGATGGATAGCCTAGAAAACATCATGATTCGCCACCGGCTTCGATGGGCCGGACACCTTACCGGAATTCGAGACACTCGCCTACCCAAACAAATCCTCTTCTCAAAGCTGGCATCTGACAAGAGACCACGTGGAGCCCCACGTCATCGGTTCAAGGATCAGCTCAAAAACACCTTGAAATCATTCCGGTCAGTTGAGAAACGGAAGATTCAAAAAGAACTGATTAGTGAAGGGCAGTCCACAAATAAACAATATCCTTTGAAGACAAATAGAATAGAGGAAAAGAAACCAAAGAAAAGCCGTAGCTCGCCATCCTCTGGCCACTATACGGTGACTGTGGTCGTCTCTTCAGATCCAACTAAAGACTCATTTCACACAGAAGGAAATGTCGATGAGCACGCCAATATCCGGCAACGAATTCCGCCGACGATGGCGATAGTCATATCTCATTAATTTTAATCATTTCATTCCCAAGCAAGGCGATAATGCCACTAAGACGCAAAGGATTACTTAGCGAGAAAGAAAATAGTAAAACGATAGTGAGGAGGAAAGACAATAAAAAAAAATTCCAGAAAGACAAAAGATGGCGATTGATGTTGCATTTAAATTCTTTGAAGACTGTTAATTGAGTGCAATGCCAAAAGCCGCAAGAGAGTCCAATAGGCGAGACATGCGAGAGAAGAAAACTTAAAATAGAACTTACGGTTGCATTTTGCTATTTCAACAGTAAAATAAATATCTACTTGTAAATATCTAAACAGAAATTCACATCAAAAATGCCTACGAAGTTTCATTCCATCCTAACTATATATTTATGACTATATGTGCGCATGCGCGTATTTGTGTGCAAGGCGTGTGTGAAGAATCTACTTACCTAAAACTAATTTGAAAAAAAATCGGGTTGTTTTATCGATAAGTACTTTTTTTTTGTTGTTGTTTCTGTAGACGAGTCTATTAAAGTCATGATCCGATCCTTTTAAAAGTAATCATCAGTTCCTCCCTCTCTACACCCTTTCCCTTTCTTCCTCTCTTATTCTCTTTCTCCTCTCACCGAAAGGCTCGCTTTCCGTCCATTTACTAGTGTGATTGCTAAGAGCCTGAAACTTTCGACGATGTGTCTGGTACCCCGACGCTGTGTTCTTAAGATTATCTTTTTTTCAAAGTAAGCCCCTTAGCACTCAAGTAAATAGTCCAGAAGCAAAGATTACTTGTTTCACTTTAGATACCCTTGTCTACTTAAAAATGGCATTAAAATTGTGAGTTGCCGTTGGAGATACCCAAAACCAAGAAAGTACGAAAATTTAAATATCTGAGAAGTTGTTAAATAAGAGACTATCAGACTATTCTTTTTATTAGAGAATTGTATTTTCCTCATTTTGACCTTAGAGGTCAGATACAGAAAAACAAAGAAAGTCGTTTTTGATTGGTTAAAACTAGCGTGGGAATGTTAGAGAGATAGAAAGTGATTTTAGGGAGTTAAGTTTTTACACGTCGTAGAATGTAGAATATATTTTCCGATTTCTTTTTTTAATTTGTAGGTCAGATGAATTGGATCATGATTACGATTCCAATGTAATAAATTATAACCATGGAATATTAGTGTTTGAGCCTTTTATATTATATTCTTGCTCTGTCCTAGACATTGAGCTTTACCTGGATTCTATCCTCTTTGAAATTTACACACACACACACACACACACACACACACACACACACACACACACACACACACACACACACATATATATATATATATATATATATATATATATATATATATATATATATATGTTGACCACTAATATTATCAATATATATATATATATGTGTGTGTGTGATAAAAAAAGCTTTGTTTGGAGAACTTTGTCTGACACGACATTCTGGCCAAGTCATTATACAAGGCCCTGTCGTGGAAGCACAGAGACGCGGGTGACAACACAAGAAATGCCTTGATAACATCAAGGTTTGGCTAGGGACGGATTTTCCGGGGTCTTCTCTGCCAACCGAACTATCTTAGCGGTCATCTGTCTTTAGCGCGAACAGGCCACTCCGCTCCCAACCTCGCCGCTTTCATTAACAATGAGGTCAATGCCAAATCCTACGGATGACCTCTTCAATAAACTTGGAAGGATTTCTGTTCACAGTTAATGAATCGTGCTATCGGATTAGAAATTCATTTCTCATAGATTACTTTTGTTTGGAAGCGAAGAGTACTTATGATTTTTTTTTCACTCTCTGTAAGAGTTGCATATCCTTTTCTAATCTTAACTGAAGTTTATGATGGCCCATCGCTTAAAAGTAGGTACCTCCACAATTCGCTAAAAAATAAGCATACCATAATGAAAAAATATTCCAAACATAACAAAAACAAAATTTTATTATCAAAATTTTTGTTTTTATTAAGTGGAAAGGATTTTTTAATTATCGAATTATATTTTTTTTTTATTCTTTTTAGAACGTTACGAAATTTTGGTTAAATATCTTGTTTTTCTTACGTCAGCGGTGGGAGAGTTAGATATTAGTATAGGAAATTTTAACGTCTCTTTTTGCGGTGAAAAACACATTGATTTTGGAAATTCTTGTAAAAATCAAATAATTGTCGGATTTTAATGGAACTTTTAAGCCTTATTCACAAATGAATGAAATTATTTCAGAAATGTTTCTTTCTTAGAAAATCTTCGTAAAAACATTTTTTTTACATCTGTGTTGTAGCATACTTACGAACAATAATGGGTATGTTCTCATTAACATAAATACACTAGTAAATCTTACTTATTATAAAACGCAGATTGTGTGTGTGTGTATGTAACGTTTATATATTGGATCGGATTTCCTACATTTTTCAACCGATTTCAACAAAACTTCACAGGACTACATAAAATTACCTTGTGGTGGTTCTAACAGCGCCAAAAATGGGAAAAATATAATTGTTTTTGCACAAAATCAATTTGAAAACACGATTAAGAGACATCGTGAAAATGGAAGGGGGACAACTCACATCGGGTTGTTTGTATGTGTGGGTTCCTTTAAATATGGGAGCGGATTTCCTGTATTTTTCAGCTGATAAAACAAAACTTCACTTTTTTTTGTGACAGGTAGTGTTTCTTATTCTCTTGCACACTTTTTTCTTTATTTTTAACATTCAGAATGCTTTAAAAATTCCATGTACAAGACAATTATTTATAATAAAATTCTATTCAATTGGGAGACTCATAACGATTGAAAACAATGTTTTTGTTTGAGTTTGACCAATTCGTAAAAAATAAAAATAAAAATAAAACTAATTAAGACATGCATGTCCGTCAACCTTAAACAATAATCTAACGATCTCTACTGATTGTACGAATACAAACATAAATTCTTTATCTTTAGGGAAAGATAATGAAATCTAAACATACGCAAGTCCTAACTAAAAATAATAACCGGAACGGGAAACTACTTTAAATACACATGGTGTCCAATTTTTTTACTGTATTCAATAAGTAAAAATCATAAATTGTAAAAGATTATTATATATTACAGAGAAGGCTACTAAATGAATAAGATTTGTTAGATCATAATTAATAAACCCAAATAAAGTTAATATTTTTTTGTATTAGAAACAACGAGTGGAAAATATATTCAAATCAGAATTCTAATTATGAATCACCACAAGCAAAATATGCAATTTTTTTTTACTGTATTCAATAAGTAAAAATCATAAATTGTAAAACTAAAAGATTACAGAAAGGCTACCTACATTTTTCAAGCGATTTCAACAAAACTTCACTTTTATTTTGGCATGTAGTGTTTCTTATTGTCTTGCAGTTTTTTTTTTTTCTTTATTTTTACATTCAGAATGCTTTAAAAATTCCATTTATAAGACAATTGTTTATAATAAAATTCTATTCAATCGGTAGAGACCCATAATGATTGAAAACAATGTTTTTGTTTGAGTTTGGGTTTGACCAATTCGTAAAAAAAAACAAAAAAAAAAACAAAAAAAAATCTAATTAAGACATGCATGTCCGTCAACCTTAAACAATAATCTTTGTCAATTTTATTTTTCAGTCTTTATGATGGTGGATACTTGATCTATCTCTGTTATATCCCCGGGCAACGCCGAGCACTACTGCTAGTATTTTATATTGGTCCGCAGTTGGAGATTCGTCTCCAGGTGTACTGGTCAAACTCACTGCCTACGGGCAGAGAGGATCCCCAGACGTGGCTATGTCAAAGGGCAGAGTCTCGTCTTGGGAAACAGCTACCCGACTCCGTTTTATACGGGGTGTACGGGGAATTTTTGGTCGACCCTACGGGTTCGGACAACCCACATTAAATTCGGCTTTGAGCTACATCTGACCAAATTATTTTAATTTTTTTAAAATTTTAATTATGATAATGTAAGAACATTTCAACATTTTTTTTAATTCTATATTATTGTGTACCGGTTAGGTGACATTATTATGAAGTAAAAACTATATTTACTAATAATAAATGCAAAAGCTTACTACAATTCATCGGCTCCCAATATTTTTAAAATAATTTTGAATTTTTTTTGCGTGTGTATAAATGTGCCGATTTTTGTAAATACGGACGTCTATGCACGACATTATCAAAAATTAAGAGCGACAACTATACCAAATTTAATCCAAAGTACCTAAAATTCAATAAAACATTATTTTACCGAGAATATTTTGCTAAATTTTAAATATTTCTGAGTAGCTGATAATTATACTTAAAAGCCGCCCGCGGTATATTTATAAAGTAATTTTTTACAGATATTTCCCCTGTAGAAAAAATATTAGATAAACTTACAGATGTCATTCAAGCTTTCAACCTTTTAACACCTTAAATAAACCTTGCTAAAAGTGACTTTTATCTACGAAAAAAATTTGATTCTCTTTCTTGAAGATTATCCTGCATCAGGTCTCATAGACTGGCGCTAGATAATCACAAATTGGTAATGCTAATGATAATATTCGCCGTTTCCCTACAAGAAAACATTTGGCATTCATTGATCGAGTACCCAGTATTGCTTTTGTTTGAAATTTATTAAACCTTTCTCTTAAAATAATATTTCAGGAGCTTACAGCCATATCAAGTTGAAACACCGGTTCACCGAAGTTAAGCAACGTCGAGCCTGGTTAGTACCTAAAACGATAACCGCTTGGAAATACTAGGTGTCATAAGTTTGGATGTGCAGGTGGTGTAATGGATCATGACTCGGAAATGTTAATGGGAGAGTGGAGTTCGAATTCCGTCGGATTCGTTATACCAAAAATGCTTGATTTTGACCTCTTCAAAATAAAAAAAAAATTTACCTGTGTATAGTGTGATGCCATATTTTTTGGAGGGAGGGGGGGTAAAACTGATCATAAAAACTGACACTGTACTCGAGTATATGAAATAATCAAGATGTTAATTTTCCTCACGACCAAAAACAAAATGTTTGAAAGAAAACTTATCTATACTAGACGTAACTATAACAGTTAATGAACTTGAGAAACCTATTTTCCTAAAAATATTTTTATAAGCCAAAGATATCATAAATTTCAAAATCTTTTCTCTGTCTTGTTTTCTATATTTCTATCCTTTAAAGTTGTTGACATCGTCTGATGATAAAAAAAAAACAGACATTCAGATATTAACAGAACTGATTTCTCTTTGTCAATTAGTAATTTATCATTATTCTTATAAAAATACAAAACTTATTTCCTGCTTTTCAAATACGATCTTCAAGCATTTAAATACAACATCATCTGCCTCCTTGAAATTTTTTTTTCTTGTCTTCACTGTTTCTTTCCATCTCAATAAAACCTCGTATCTTAGTGGTTTTTATCGCCTTCCTCGTGGTGAAATGATTAAGTGGCTTGTGAGTTTCTGTTCTGGACATTAATTAGTAAAACTTGTATCACTAAATCATTATCATCTCCAAATATCAATCATTCAAACAACCAGATACTTTAAAAATTAGTATATAGTCTAGACAATTTCATTTAGTTTCTTTTTTATTGTTTAGATTTTTTATCACTTTTGTCATTAAGTATCCAATATTGTCATAAGACTTAATAACCAAAGGTATTAAAACATAAAGAGTTTAACAATCTATCTATCTATCTATCTATCTATATATATATATATATATATATATATATATATATATATATATATATATATATGAAAATAATAGAAAATACACTGCGTGCTAAATTATTATCGAGATAACTCTTTGAGCGTGCCAAATTATTAGAAAGGTTTAGTAAAATTCCGAGAATTGAGCAAACAAAACGTTTATTAATGTTCCACGTGAATGTTTATGATCAAAAGAAGCTAATAAATAAGATAATCAAACAAATAATAACAGATACAAACAAAGGCCCAGTTTTAAACAAATTAATAGGGAATGTGCTTTCCCTGTTTTGAAATTACTTGAAGAAGTCGACGATCCATAAAATTTGTTAATTGTAGGATGTCATCTGCTGTAATTCCGTGAGATATGTCAAGAATTGCTTCCCACAACTCAGCGTTGCCCCTGAATTGTCATCCGTTGGCGTACAATTTTCGCTTCATGATGCGCCAAATGTTTTCGACTGGGTTCAAATCCGGAGAATTTACTGCCCACTTCATTTTTCGAGGTCCATCGAAGCCTAACTGTTTCAAATATTCAGTAGTCTTGTGAGCAGCATGTGAGGGAGCATTATCTTGCATAAAAACAATGGCCCTTCTGAAGGCAACTCTTTGCCTTTTCATCCACGGTTCAAGATGCTCCTTCATAAACGCTATGTATGCATCAGCAGTCATTTTGACGCAATCTGGTACTCTCCCTGGGCTCACTAATGTTTTTCCAATAATACCACCCCAGATCATTATGCCTCCACCGCCTTGTTGGCGTCTCAAACGCTGATGACGATTCTGTCCGTTCATTACCCAGCCTTTGCACCATCTATCTGGTCCATCAAATGTTGCTCGAGTTTCTTCCGTGAACAAAACTTTAGAGAAGTCAATCTTCATATTGTCCTCGGCCCATTTCAATCGATTTTGAATGTGATTTCTCGTCAACAGAGGCTTCGATACAGGTTTGACTGTTGTTGCTATTTCCCTCAGATACCGACACCGAGTACTTTTAGACACAGTAGGATCCCGAATACGACTGAAAAGCTCTTGACTGGTAAGTCCAGAGTTCTTCGTGGCCTCTCCTTTAAGTCGTGACATGAGACGACGTGAAATAACCCTCGGCTTAGCTTTATCTGCCCTTTTGCATACTTGTGTAGGGTCGGCGGTGAACTTTTTCACTGTTTGATGACACCTCCCTATCATTTTAGACATTTCTAGGGTAGATTTACCTTTTGAGAGTTCTGAGGTGATAGTTTTCTTTTCAGCATCACTTAAACTGCTTTTACTGCCCATCTTTTCACTAAATTCTTACACTTCTCTAATAATTTGGCACGCTCAAATCACCGTGATGATAACAAATATGGCGCCAGTTTGTTTACATTGCGCAAATCAGTAAGAATATTTCAGTGATTGCGCAGGTCAGTGTTGCCAACATTGTGTGATGATTTTGTGTCAATTGATTGGACGGTTTTTGAAATATTAGAAAAAAGGTTATCTCGATAATAATTTGGCACGCAGTGTAAATTATTCTTGCTTTTCTGTCAACTACGATCTTCAACATTTTGAATGCAGCGTCAATCGCCATCTTCTGTCTCCTTGAATCCTGTCCACTTCATTTAGTTTCTTAATCTCGTTTTCTAAAGTTGCCTCACGTCTGAAGATAAAGGAAAGTTAGCCATTCAAATAGTTACCAAATTTATTTCTCTTGCCTGCGTCTAATAGTAATTTATCCTCATCCTTATAAATGTATAAAATTCATGCTTGCCCTGATAAATGCATGAGATTTATCATTATCCTTATAAATATATAAAATTTATCCTTATAAATATATAAAATTTATCATTATCTTTATAAATGTATAAAATTTATCATTATCCTTATGAATGTATAAAATTCGTTCTTATCCTTATAAATGTATAAAGTTCATGCTTATCCTGATAAATGTATAAAACTTATGATTATCCTCATAAATGTATAAAATTTATCCTTATCCTTATAAATGTATAAAATTTATCATAATCCTGATAAATGTATAAAATTTATCCTTATTCTTAAAATGTATAAAATTTATGCTTACAATTCATTATCCTTACAATTGTATAAAATTTATCCTTATTAATGTATAAAATTTATCATTATCCTTATAAATGTATAAAATTTATCATAATCCTGATAAATGTATAAAATTTATCTTTATTCTTAAAATGTATAAAATTTATGCTTACAATTCATTATCCTTACAAATGTATAAAATTTATCCTTATAAATGTATAAAATTTATCATTATACTTATAAATGTATAAAATTTATCCTTATCCTTATAAATGTAGAGAATTTATCATTATCCTTCTGTTAACTACGATCTTCAAAATGCAACGTCAATCGTCATCTGTCTCCTTGAATTTTTCCCTTTTGTTGTCCTCCATGATTTTTGTAGTCTCAGCAACCCCTTGCATCCCAATGCCTTATATTGCCTTATTTGGAGTGAATTTATATATATATATATATATATATATTTGTTATTAAGTATCCCACATCGTGATATCAGATCTGCCATAAATGGTGACCCTTTGTACGAGTCCGGGCGCAAACTTACTATGGCTGATCTAGCGATTAAAGCACTATCTAAACATTTTGGTATTAGTGAGTTGTTTTTCTCTTTTAATTAGAGTATAAAAATCAAAGAAGAAATTTTCTTGACCAACGCGTTTCGTCCTTTTAATGGACTTTATCAAGGCTGAAACGCTGAGGTAAAGCAAAGTCTTTTTGTCTTTATTCAATCTTTTTACAGATATATTTTATTGATATATGGATTTATATACATATATTTGTTACAGATATATTTTAATCATATCTTTATATATATATATATATATATATATATATATATATATATATATATATATGTATATATATATTCTTAAAATACAATTATAAAATGAAACGGTAGAGGCCATCATTGAGGTTACCCTGGCTTCTTTATGGATTTCGGGTATTGCAACATCCAATCTGTTCTGACTGACCGCCTCTCTGCTCCACGGTGTGATTTTAACGACAGGAAATGTATTGTGATTTTCCAAGCGAAGCTGAGATGTGGCACAAGGCCGAAAGTATAGGGAACCCTGTGAAGATCGAACTCACTACTCAGACGTTAATTGTTCTAGCAAGCCAAGCCTCGAGGTGCCCACAACAGAAAATGTATTAATATTCAAGAGGTAAATCTTTATTTTATAACGAGAATTGTATTAGCCAATCAGAATTTGCGTGTCTGCTGTTTAGAGGTATAAGAACAAAAGCGCGACATGCGTTCGCTGTCTAGTCTTTCCGTCTCCTGCACATACGCCAACGTTATGGTAAGTCTTTTTCTTTACGTTTACTTGAAGAAAATAAAAACAAAAAAACAAGAATATTAATTTCCCTAATGCAGCGATTAATTCCTCGCGGAATCGAACGCCATTTTTTGTTCTCATCTTTACGTTCTTGTATTCACTTGCTACCCTTAGTAAAAAAAAAAAAAGACACTCACACAAACCCTACTGTAAATTGAACACGTTCATGAATGGCATGCCCTAAGCCTTTATGGTTACGAAAAGTCAAAATCAACGGGGTGATATTACGTCGTGGGGATATCGAATCACACTTGGTTAACATTAAAACTGATGGCTTCGTGGGTTCGAAAGCTATTTGATGCTAATTTTTCTTAGAAAAATAAAACAATGTGTTGTGGTAGGATCTACCTAATTTGCATAGTGGAGTACCGACCATATAAATATGGTTGGTACCGGGAAGGGAGTGAGAGGAATCAAGAGATTCAACCAGAGACTCTGCCCGACTGCGACTCAGTCAACACATTCTCCAGGAACGGTCTTCCCAAGAATATACAAAAGACTATATGTAAATATTGTGTACACTTTCTTGTTTCAATACATTTTGTTCTAAGTACATTTTGTGTTGTATTATTATTCCATGCATTAGTCAAGTTTCAACACAATGTAAAAACAAAAATAAATAAAATTCTTCTAATCAGTTGGTCTACCTATGCCCCCCCCCAGCTAAGTTCTAACTGCGGTGTTTAAAAAATAAAAATAAAAATAAAAAACTAAACACACACCGTTGGCTTCATTTCCATCCTTGCGAGAGAGTGCAAGCTGACTTGCCAACAAAAGGTGGGTAGAAAAAGAGAAGAGAAAAAAAAAACGTTTCATTCAACGAACGGAATTATCCATTCTTTAATCCACGGATCATTCCTTTTCAGCCAAATCTACCAGGATCCTTCTTCAGCTGCATCAGAGCTTTCTTTCAGTACTTTGTTTTTTACAGTTCCCAAGATTCTAATTTTCGCTAATGCTTTGCTCAATGAATGTCTCACAAAACCTCTGCACTCCATTTCTATCGGATCGAAATAAGTTCTCCCACCATTTTGCTGGCACCTTTCGACCAATTCCTGGTATTTTTAACACTTTCTTTCTTTGGCCAGCGTGATGTTCTCCCAAGCAATCAATAATTCCCAAATTATTAACTTCTTTTTGCTATTCGAATAAATTAATAGATCGGAGCGAAGAGTTGTTGGTACTCTATGACTTGGGAATTTCCATCGTTTTTCCAAGTCTGCGATCAGCTGCCAGTCGGGTGCCGCTGAAATCATATTTGGGATATTATTTTCAGTTCCCGCTTTCTTTCTTTGAGGACCTGGTCATGCCGACAATGTTACCGACCATCCCATAAAGCATTTGGGCAGTTGATTAATACGTGTAACGACCCTCTCTTTTCACATAGAGCACAGTTGGGTGTTTCGTTCATTCCCCACCCTTGCATGAAGTATTGCTACCATATATGGTCTGGGGCCCCTTCTGTTTGCTTCGGGGTTCTTGATAGGATCCAGAGGCGGATATGCAATATAATTGGCCCTGCTCTGGCATCTCGTCTACAGTCACTTTCTCACAGACGCGCCGTCGCCTCCCTCTGTCTGTTCTACAAATACTTTCATGGCAATTGCTCCGAGGAGCTGCATTCGCTGGTTCCCAGACTTAATGAGTTCCAGCGCCTCACGAGGCTGGCATCCCGCTCTCACCCCTTCACTGTCGAAACTCCTAAATGTAGCCGTCTCTTCTACTCCAATAGCTTCATGTCTCGCACCTCTTGCCTGTGGAACTCCCTTCCCTTTTCCTGTTTCCCTGTGAGCTATAATCTCCAGCTATTCAAATGTAAATGTCAATCGACATCTCCAGTTGCCTTGACCTATCCACTACCCTCCTCCTCATCCTTTTCTCTATCACTCCTATCTGATCTTGCTCCAAATTTTCTGTAACCCCTTGCGTCCTAGTGGCTTCTCGCTTTGCTTAGGGTGAAACGCTTAAAAAAAAAATAAAATAAAATAAAAAATCCAGATTTGCTGGACTTGGGAGAACGTCGGTATTTATCTATCTACCCACGAGGATAGAATGTGGCACAAGGCTGGTTTAAAGTGGGTATCTCCGAGCCCGTAGGCTCGGCCAAAAATATAGCCTTTTTGAACCCGCCTAGACGGGTTCAAGGCCTGTTTACCTCCCCGGACGAAACCTTGCCCTTCGGCAAAGCCTCGTCCGGGTTCCTCTCTGCTAAAGCAGAGAGTTCGACAGACGAACGCAAGATCGACTTGGGAGAACGTCGTAGACAGATTTTATTAGGAGCTAAATTCTACTAAAGTCAGCGCGCCAGCAATCTGTCCAATGTATCTTACGCTGTTCAATTCCTTCCCGTTTTGGCCCTGCTCCTTATTGGCACAGACCAACCATACTACTGTGACGGTTTTCTTCGTCTCCTGCTCGAACTTCGTTTTGTTATAACTGGTGCCTTTCTTTACCTTGGACCTTATCGTAACGTTTACTGGGAAAGTAGGCCAGTCCTGACTTCCCTTTTACCGTGGTCCCTATTAAGGCTTTTTTTGTCTTAGCCTTTCTTCTACCACAGCTAATTCCTTATAGGCGCTCCATTTTATCCCTGTCCGGGTCTTTACTCCTGCTCCTCTCACTCTCACTGACCTCCCTAATCCGGCTTACTAGGAACTCCTCTTTGATGCTCTCTCTCTCTCTCTCTATATATATATATATATATATATATACTAACATTTTTAGGCATTTAAAACATCATACCTGGCCGCATAAACAATTCCAGAAAATCCTCATTGAAAACACAACTATACTTAAACATGAAAACAATAAACAAAAACTAAAAATACTTGAAGCTATTTACATAAAACAGTTGAAACCTAACCTGAACAAAATAAACTATGAAATCTCCACAAATATTCTTAAATGTCTATAATTGATAACAGAAGCCATTGGTGTATACCAACGGCTTCCCATACTTAATACTTCTCGAATTCACTCTCGCGTAGTCATATGTGACGTCACGAGCTGCGGTGCGATTTTTGCTTTCAGCGTCTTATATGCACGAGTTTATCAGTTGCTTGGAAATCATCCATGTAAACAGAAACAGACTATCATCACTTTCTTGTCTGTGTATTGCTTAATATATTGTACTGTAATTTTCATCTTTGATAATGGCTTATGTAAGCCGAAAGTTTAGATTGGATTAAAAAAAAATATGTATCAATATTGTGATTTTCTTTCGATATGAAAAGAATTTACATAAAATAAATAGACAACACTTGTCTATATTATTTAATGAAAGATTTATGAATATATATATATATATATATATATATATATATATATATATATATATATATATATATATATATATATATATATATATATATATATATTCAGACACGTTTGATTAAATAATATAGACATGTCTATTTATTTTATGATAGTTCTTTCCAGTTCTCTAATTATCATCGTAATGTTAAGTTGAAATTCATCAAGAAAGGCGCCATAGTTTTTGTTAACCCAAGTACTTTCGATCTCCTCCGAGATCATCCTGTTTACAAATAAAACGTCATAGCTACAACGGTTAATTTAAAAAAAATTATAACACAACGTGTTTACAAAAAAAAAAAAGAAAAAAAAATCACCATCACATCTGTCTATATCTCTGAAATGATTACTTGCATTATTTACATTATTCGGACTGTCATCTTCATCTTCATTGCCATATTCACAACGTTTCGGTCATTGTACGCTCCGGCCTTCTTCAGGCGATTGGAATTTCGAACCGAACTCTTTATTTCGTCCACCGGAGTAGATTGTTCTAGTTCCACGTGCCGTGCCCCTTCAGGATGTTTCAGTTATTTTCCTTTAACGCAACTCTCCAAGTTTTTTGGTTCATCACTGCTGTGGCCTGGTATTGAACTCATAACATTTTGGGTGTAGTCACTCACTCTAACTAACGTCTTCATCCACTGGGCCATGAGGACATTGTTGTATGAATTTTTGAGACTTATAAATTCAATGTGTCAGCTTCAATTTTTACCAGTACTCATGCTGCAATTTTTTCTGTTATTGTTATTCCATTTTTTTTTTTTTGCCAGAACTTATATTGCAATTTTTTTTTTTGCTATTCATTACTTTTCTCTAACACTCCTTATTACTGGTTCCCATATTGTATTCATTTCAATGCTTGGTCGGTTCAAAAATCTCCTGAGCGTACAATGGCCAAAACGTTGTGAATGAAGATGAGGATAACACTCTGAATAATGTAAATAATGCAAGCAATCATAATATCTCATCTAAGAGATATAAACAGGTATATATAGGGAGACATAGACATCAAGACCGGGGCATACAATGGGCGAAACGTTGTGAATATGACAATGAAGATGAGGATAACAGTGCGAATAATAATGCAAGAACAATGTATCTGTGAATTAAATCACGGTTACATTAAGTTTGGTTTCGCAATTCATTCCTGAGGATGATCTCGTAAGAGGTCGAAAGTACTTGGTTTAACAAGAACTGGAACCCGGCTCTTTGATTAACAATTTCGAGCCGATATCCACCCGCACATCCAAGCTTACAGCATCTGGTATTCTCAAGCGCCCGAGGTTGCTTAACTTCGGTGGTCTTAAGGCAACCGGTGATATGGCTATAAACAATTGCTATCCTTAAGTTAAGGAAGCAGAAAATGGAAAAAAAATGTGCTGATTTACTATTAAGTAACGATATAATAACCGAAAACATATTCTTCAGATCCTCTTTGAAATATTAAGAAATACGAAGTACAAGGAGAAAAGTCAAGATTATTGAACCTACTTTAAATATTGATTGCAAAAATAAAAGAAAGAATGTTCCATTTCAACTAATATGGAAGCCTCTCAAATGTCGCCTGCTTCAAATTTCAAAAGCTGAAAACATGACAACCAGTGTTATATGAAACTTAAAAACTTGTATTAAAAATAAAAGAAACCAAATTCCTTTGTAACTAGAGATGTGAACCAGGGAAAATATATTTTCTGGGGAAATAAATTATAGTCATGGAACCTTAAGGTTGTCTCTTTCTTAATTATTTAATTAATACAGAGTGACCCCAAAAAACGGGAATTTTTGAAGTGCGTATTGCCAGACATGAGTAAGTGGCAACACTGCGAGACAGTGACCTTGAGCAAGTAAATATTTCGCCATTTAGAATTCAAGAGGAAATTCACAGTATCCCAGGTGAGATGTTGCAGCAGTCAATGAGGAATCTTAACAGCAGATTTCAAGAATGCATTCGTAGAGGAGGACGCCATCTACAGGACGTAATTTTTAAAAAATGAAAATTCCGTCATTGTTTCTTAAATGACATGTTTTAAGGTTTCAATTACTATGAATAAAATATTTTCTTCCATCACTCTTGGTTTTATTGATTGTTAAATAGTTCCCGTTTATTCGGGGTGGTCAGGCTGTATTTGCTCTGTTGTTTCATTGAGCTCTCTGGATGACATCCTCTTTGGAATTATCTACACGGATTACTAAACCCTTCATTACCTTACTACTACTGTATATATATATATATATATATATATATATATATAGATGTATTTTTTAATTTTTTACATTAAATTTCGCCCTGTACAAGGGCTGGAGGCCACTCGAAGTAAAGTGTTATGTTAAGGGGTACTTTACATGGATAGGCGGGGGAAGATAACGGTTGACTCTAGGCCTGAACAGGTTAAGATTGTAGTGATTGGGAAACATCCTCTAGGGAGTCTGGGAAGTGATTCGCGGGAAGAAGCTGTTTGAGTGGAACTTACTTTTCGCCGATTGGATACGGAGGATCCACATCAACTAATATGGATGCCTCTCAAATGTCGTCAGGTACTTACTGGAGCGCTACAATGGGCCGATCATTTTATCTGCATCTTTAACTGTTATCCTCCCCTTTTTTCATATAAGTGGACTCGACCAGAGTGTTACTGGGACTGCTGCCGTTAAATATCCACAGTCAGTGAGAATATAGAGAGAGAGATATTGGGAGAGGGAGCAGAGATTGTGATTGAGTTGGAGGTAGAGTAATAGTGTGAGGTAACCGTTTGTAGAGGTCAGTTACAAGCACGTAGACTCTAAGGAAGTCCTACTTCGAGACTGTATATATATATATATATATATATATATATATATATATATATATATATATATATATATATATACTAACTAATTTGTTCCTGGATTTACTAACAATATACCCATTGTATTATTGCGTAAATACATTTAATTTCTCATATTTAATTTTTGCGTTTGTCATTCATTGAGACCGAATTTTATCTTGGAATCCACAACATTAACAATGGATCATATATAAGAGTTCCACATGAGATCTGGTGTGAGTTTGTAGCCCAATATCCTCTCGATGCACGGGACCTCACCGGGGGGACATCCGTTCAGGCGGTAGTTTGAGGTCTGATGTGTGGTGATGAAATGTAACCTGTTTGGTTTTAGAGGCATTGAATGCAACCAACCAGGTTTTATATATATATATATATATATATATATATAAATATATAAATATATATATATATATATATATTGATGCATGTCTCATTAAATAATATAAAACAAGTTTTATCTATTTTGTTCCTTTCATATTGTCTGATAAACTTAATAACATTATCATTGAAAGACGAAAGGAAATCACCATATTCAATGATAATGTGATTGCTTATCAGACAATATGAAAGGAACTTACTTAAAATAAATAGACAAAATTGTCTATATTATTTAATGAAACATGCATCAATGAAATATTGCTGCCTAAATATAGACAATTTAGATATACATATATATATATATATACATATATATACATGTGTATATATATATATACATATGTACATATATATATACATATGTATTATATATCTACATATATATATATATACATATATATATACATATCAATATTCATATACATACATATATACATGCATATATATATATATACATATACATATATATATATATATACATATATATATACATGTATATATATACATACACACACATATATATATATATATATACATGTATATATATACACATATATATACATGTATATATATACATATATATATATATATGTTACACATGAAATGGACAAAGTCCGACAATTATTTTAAGACATTTTTATGCTTATACATTATTTTTCATAATGTGTAACGTCATTTGTTTATATTTGATACGCCATGAGCAGATATGCATGTACGTCAGAGATTCATGGGAGATTAAAGTTTAAAGACAGTAAAATCGACTTTGCCAACCGAACGCTCCTCTGTGGCCGAAACCGTTAAAGGCACGTCAGGCTATATGACGTTTCCGTATAGGATACAGGTTCGATTCCTGTCGGAGGACGAATATTTTCTGTGAACATTTCTCGGACATTCAGGCCGGTAAATGTTGTTTAATACTGTTTATTATAAAACAGAGCATTTACTTAAATATTTGTATCTATAAAAAGAATGTATAACATAAAAATCTTTATATTATATATATATATATATATATATATATATATATATATATATATATATATATACACACACACACCCTTTTAAAAACAAGGAATTTATTAATGGTAATAGTCCCTAAGGCCCTTTCGTCCAACATCTCATCAGGAGAAAATCGTTGGAAAAATTGATAAATTAAACGAAAAGAACCGCAACGAAAATGAAGAGAGAAAAAAAACAAACAAAAAAAAAACGAGGGAAACACGTTCAAAATTATTCACATAGCTGGTTCCAACAATCATTTGAAGATTTGGGAATCAATCTGGATAGGATTACGGAAACCTTCTCTTTGCCGGCAGAAGGACTTTGTGAAGTCCCTTAATTTGTTGGGAGATATTTTAATTGAACTGTCCCTCGCTAATTATTCATACGCGATTTCCCCTCCTCTTGTTATAAGTATATATATACTTATATGTTATTGATTTTAGCGTGCTTCCCCCTTTTATTCTCTTCATTTTCGTTGTTCTTTTCGTTTAATTTATCAATTTTTCCAACGATTTTCTCCTGTTGAGATGTTGGACGAAAGGGCCTTAGGGATTTTACCATTAATAAATTCCTTGTTTTTAAAACAGTATACAGATTTTGTACCTCTAAGCATTTGTTTATATATATATATATATATATATATATATATGTGTGTGTGTGTGTGTGTGTGTGTGTGTGTGTGTGTGTGTGTGTGCGTAAAAAACGAAAGTGTTAGAAAGGTCTGTACAAAACTCGCTATATAGAGAAAATAATAATGATACTGGTTAAGAATTCTTTATCTAAGTTTCTTGGAACCTGGCGTGCTTCGGTTTTCAGACCTTGGAATACAGAATATTCAATTTGTATATAGCATCTTATACATATAACCGCAAGGTAGTTTTATATAACATTCAATCAATTTTGTGTACATGTAGATACAGGTAATGACTCTAGTCATGTAATGCTTGCACAGAGTTTTAAGAGGCGAATGATTTCACGTAAAAGTAATCTCTATCTATAAAAGGAAGGATGTGTGTGTGTGTGTGTGTGTGTGTGTGTGTGTGTGTGTGTGTGTGTGTGTGTGTGTAACGAATGCACGGCAGCAATTTTCGACGGATTTGCACCAAAATGTACATGCACATGCTCCACGTTCGCGCAAAGGCCAAGACCGACTTTGCATTTCTCAACTCCCATCGATAGTGGAAATAATCGATTTTTTCATGCTTCTACGGCAGTTTTCATGTAGTTTTCGGCCATTTTCTACTGGCCAGAGTGAGAGCCTATAGCCGGCTGCCACGAATAGACAGGAAGATTCTACTGGCCAGCGTGAGAGCCAATAGATGGCTGCCACGAATAGGCAGGAAGATTCTATTGGCCGGCGTGAAAGCCAACAGCTGACTGACACGAATGTTAACTAGCATGCTAGAAGCAAAAAAAAAATCGATAGCTGCGTTCGTCACAAGTGGGAAAAATTTAAATCTGCATGGCACTTTACTCCAATTGGCTCATTCGCTTGCTTAAACTCAACGTTGATTCTGATTCCGCAGAACTGGGTTGGGTGTGAAAAAGTATTTGTTGTTAACATTCTTTTTTCATTCGGTTTTTCCAGTTACGAGTCCTTTTTTAAAGCTTATCGTTTTGTGTTCATTTTATTTAGTTCTTTTTTCGTAACAGATTTAATGTTTAGTATAGAGCTTAGAAAAAATTCGCAGTGTGAGATAGGCAAGAAGTAAGGCATGTAGCAACATCAGCACGGCGAAGGGCACTCCTTTAAAGACAAGGAAGGGCAAAAATATTTTAAGTCAGGTGATAGCGATCGCTGTATGTCGTACGATTTTTGAATCAACCCCGGGCAACGCCGGGCCATGCTGCTAGTATTTTATACTTTCTGTACGTGTACAGAAAAACATGATCACTATTTACAAAAATATATAAATGCAAGACTTTTAGACATTTTGAGTAATAACATTACTGAACATGAAACACCTGGTAAGTAATCCGCGAATGAAGGTGTTGCCATGACGATTACTAACAAAAAACTGGCACCAACGTAGGCTACGAAGCTGTGCTGGGAAACCCTCCCCCAGGGCAGATTAGGTCATTTACAACACCTAGGTACCTTCCCAGTGCTTTCTGAAAATTTCCATTTGTGGCAAGTTATATCAGCACTTGAAAAACCTTCGGATTCTGGAGGTTTTCGGAATTTTTAATTTCGGATAAAAGATACTCAACCTGTAAAAAGATTTGAGAAAAGCGCCCGGTGTTTTTATATATTCATATGTAATATTTATAGCGCATGTAGGTTTACGCAGAATATTTAAAATTGTTTTACTTACATGTGGGTTTTCTGAGAAAACTGTTTTACTTAACCGGTCTTACTGTGTAGCTTTTTACATCCTGGTTCAAATTAATTGAAACACAACAAATAATTCCGTTATTATTTACTTTTTTCGTATTTTTCCAATGAAACATAAGCCAGTGCACATGTTTGTCCATTGCACGAAGTCGTTCCTTGCTGATTGACCACAGATTCTCGATTGCAGTTAAATCAGGAGAGTTTCCTGGCCAATCTATAGTAGTTTGATTTCCTCACTGGTAAGGCTTGCCAGTGTATCCGTGCTGCGTTACAATTTTCGAACCCTTCCTTGGAGTAACATCCATCACAAACAATGGCCGTAGGACAAATAATCGACAGTCGAGACAATAGTGTCTGGGCGTGATAAAAAAATCTGATGCAATCCACAGACAACGGTTCGCGGGAAGAAGCTGCTCCAATGGAACTTACATCTCGCAAATGAAGGGAAAGTGTGTGTTTCGCTACAATGTATTTAGCATGGCGGATCTTAGATGTGAAGGGTAGAATTAGTGAATGTAGTTTGTCTGATAAATTACATGACGTTATATTTTCAAGGCCAAACAAATTTCATCATAGATCCCGAAAATAGATTCATATTACTGCACACCACCGCAAATGACCCAATCTGAGGAACAAAATAGAAATCGATTACACCCTATCACTCTAAAACTGGCTGTATGGTGAAAGAAAGGAAATTAAAGTCGTTGTTACAATTAATTTGCACAAGGGTGTAAATGTTTATCAGATTACCACGTGGTGTCGCTTAAGATCAGAATAAAAGAAAAAAAAATCAAGGGACGTAACTCCACTTTCCAGAGTCCACGTTTTTGTGGGTGACAAAATATTTTTAATCCTACAACAGGCGAAACATCGCAAGACACTCACTAACCTATAGCTATTTCCATGGAAAGTTCTCAGACAAACTACATTCACTAATTCTACCCTTCACATCTAAGATCCGCCATGCTAAATACATTGTAGCGAAACACACACTTTCCCTTCATTTGCGAGATGTAAGTTCCATTGGAGCAGCTTCTTCCCGCGAACCGTTGCTCTGTGGAACCGACTCCCAAGAGGATGTTTTCCCGATCACTAAAAATTAACCAGTTCAAGTCTAGGATTAACCGGCATCTTCCCCACATATTCCCCTAAACTTCACCTCTTATTCTGTAACCCTCTACCTCGAGTGGGTCCCGAGCCTTATACAGGGAGAACATCACTGTAAAAAAACAAAAATCAAGTTATCACTCACCAGCAATTTTAATTATCAATTTAGCATAACCGTGATGTATAATTGTCATCGGATATTTACATGGGATTCAGGCGGAACAGACTTGAGAAGTCCCCGTCGAAAGCCGAACTCGGCAGGTCGATCTTTGTTTGTTGTGCTCGTTAACCATTACGCTACTGCGCAGCGCTTGTTAGTAGCTGATCATTTTAAGCCCAACTTCGGGGTTTCGAGAATGACAACTGACATCAATATTGACGAGATAATGTTACATGTTTATTGCCGGTAATTTAAGAACGTCCACGAGCGACAAATTTGAATAAATTTCCCAAGGTTGTTGGGGCGTTGATGAAGCCAACGGGTGATCCTAGGGCGATGGGGGTAGGTGTTCGAGCTGAAGGTTAGGGTTCAGCGTGGGATGAGATAGATAGATAGATAGATAGATAGATAGGGATAGAGAGAGATGGGAAATGGGAACGCTTGTGCCAGGAGACAAGGTGAATATGAGGTTGACAGAGGCGGCAACCAGTTTTGGTTGGGGCGTATGGAGCTCTAAAGTAAAGAATTTATCAAGGAGGGGACGCATCGCAATTAATAAACGTATCTGGCATTATGGAGCCTCGCTAGACGAACGATGATGAAGCATTATCACTTGCCAAAAGTCAGCCAGCAACAATAACTTTCAGGAACCAGCGGAAACTGTAATAATATTCTTATTTTATGTGCCGATCACGACTCTCCCCAGCTTCCTTTTCTTTTGTTATTTCAAGTAATGTTTTACTCTTAACCATCGCTCTTTATCCTAGTACTGCTATCCAGTCATTCAAGACCGTTCAAGAAAATAGGAACTGTGAAGAAACTTATACATACAATCAGAAAGAGACAGCTAAACGAGGAAAGACGGCCTGGAGAATTTAACACTTACAGGAGATACTAATAACAAGAGAAGGAAGGGAAAGACTTTTTCTTTCCCTTTCTTAGTATCTTTTTTTCTTTTTCTTTTTAAGCATTACGCCCCGAGCAAGGCGTGAAGCCACTAGGATGCAGGGGGTTGCAGAAGATTTGGAGCAAGAGCAGATAGGAGTGATAGAAGAAAGGATGAGGAGAGGGATAGTGGGTAGACCAAGGTAACTGGAGATGTTGATTGACATTACATTTGAATAGTTGGAGATTATAGCTCCCAGGGAAACAGTAATTGGGAAGGGTGTTCCACAGGCGAGAGGTTCGAGGTATGAAGCTATTGGAGTAGAAGATACGGCTACATTTAAAAGTTTCTACAGTGTAAGGGTGGGAGCGGGATGCCAGCCTGGTAGGGCGCTTGAATACATGAACCAGTGAAAGCAGCTCATCGGAGCAATTACCATGAAAGTATTTGTAGAAAAGACAGAGAGAGGCGACGGCGCGTCTGTGAGAGAGTGACTGTAGACGAGACGCCAGATCAGGGCCAATTATATTACATATCCGTCTCTGGATCTTGTCAAGAACTCCGAGGTAAACAGAAGGTGCCCCAGACCATATATGGCAGCAATACTCCATGCAAGGGCGAATGGTTGATTTGTATATTTGAAGTATCGATTCCGGGGAGAAAAATTTCCTGGCGCGGCACAGGGAGCCAACTTTCCTCGCGGTGGACGAAGCAATTGACTCAATGTATTTGTTCCATCTCAGGTCAGCAGTCAACGTGAGACCGAGCAGATGCAGGGAGTTGCTCTCAAGAAGTTGACTGTGGGTGTTAAATTCTCCAGGCCCTCTTTCCTCGTTTAGCTGTCTCTTTCTGATTGTATGCATGTTTTTTTCGCAGTTATCTATTTTCTTGAAAACGTCCTTGTTGCTCACATTTTTTTTTTTTTTGGTATTCGTCGGAAGAACATTTCTGTCGCTTCAGGTCGCTTCGACATCCGTGAGAAAATCCACTGCCATATAAGCGGAGTAAATATCTGGACGATTTAGATTTAGGGAAGGAAATTGAAAATGTTATTTAGATGAAGTGAGGGACACAGTCCTGGGAGTAAACACGGAAAGGAAACTACTAAACCCCCCGCAAAGAACGTAGCGAAGTAGAGCAAGAAAACAGGACTAAGCCCGCCTTGGGTATGACGATAAACTACATCCACGTCCTGGGTAAGACGATAAACTACGTCCAGCAGCAAGGCCTCAGATCAGGAGGTTTTGAGGAGCGTGGAACCACCTCTTAATTGCTGGTGTTCTCAGGTTCACCCTGAACTGAGGTGGTAGCACCTGTTAGGGTCCCAGCTATGAGCAAAGAGTCAATCCCCCCACCCAAACTGTGGTCAAAACAATATGAAAGTGTAAAAATAGGTTTGAAAAAATTATTACCAGGAATAAATTATTACCAGCAATACATTTTTGAAAAAAATATTACCAGCAATACATATTTGAAAAAAAAAATTACCAGCAATATATTTAAAAAGAAATATTACCAACAATAAAAAATCTTGTCGGCATTAAATAACCCGTTAAGATCGATATGCCGTAAAACGAAATAAACCAATCCAAACTAAACCAAAGAATACATATTCTATTCATACAAATCTATCCTAAAAATCTTGTCGGCATTAAATAACGCATTGAGGTGTTGATATGCCATGAAACAAAATAAACCAAACCAAACTAAACTAAACCAAAGAATACATATTCTATTCATACGAATCTATCCTAAAAATCATGTCGGCATTAAATAACCCATTGAGGTTGATCTGCCGTAAAACAAAATCAACCAAACCATACTAAACCAAAGAATACATATTCTATTCATACGAATCTATCCTAAAACTCTTGTCGGCATTAAATAACCCATTTAAGTGTTGATACGCCGTAATAGAAAATAAACCAAACCATACTAAACCAAAGAATACATATTCTATTCATACGAATCTAACCTAAAACTCTTGTCGGCATTAAATAACCCATTTAAGTGTTGATACGCCGTAATAGAAAATAAACCAAACCAAACTAAACCAAAGAATATATATTCTATTCATACAAATCTATCCTAAAAATCTTGTCGGCATTAAATTGAGGTTGATATGCCTTAAATCAAAATAAACCAAACCAGAACTAACCATAAACTTCAAGAAGAGAGAATGCATGATCATCAACAAAAAGATGAGCCCAAAATGCAAATTACAGGTCGGGGGTCACTAAATTCAGGCAAGTACAGAAATTTAAATATTAAATACGGAAATTGCGACACTGAGATCCATAAACGTATTGGGATGGCCAAAGACGCATTCCAAAAGCTAAGCAGTGTATTAAGGGACAGGAAAATTTCGTTGGAAACAAAGAAAAGATTATTAAACTGTTACATGATGTGTGTCCTGTATGGCACCGAATACTGGACAATCTCCTCAAAGATGAAGAAGAGATTCGAATCAACAGAAATCTGGTTCTACAGAAGGTTGCTGATAATATCACGGACCGAACATGCGTGTAACGACTAGGATTTGGAGAGAATGGCAAGAAAGAGGAAACTTATAGTTAGAAGAGACAACTGAAATTTCTGGGACAC
>CAHIKZ030001183.1:72500-117500 GCA_903632075.3 Acanthosepion pharaonis
TACTGGTATTTTCACTATAAAAATATATTTTTTATATTTTCATGTTTCTTGGCCACAGTTTAAGGGTTCACTATTTCTCCATAGCTGGGACCCTAACAAGTGCTACCACTCCGGGTCAGCACTTAAGATGTGGTTCTACGCTCCCAATCAGAGGCCTTTCTGTTGGATGTAGTTTATCGCCATACCCTGGACGACCACTTACATAGTAGCAAACCACCTAGATTCCTTTCGTATTCCATTTGAGAGAAGTAAGTTCCACTCAAACAGCTTCTTCCGGCGAACCACAGCCCTGTGGAACAGACTCTCAGGAGGATGTTTCCTCGATCACTACAATCTTAACCTGTTCAAGTCCAGAGTTAATCGTTATCTTCTCCTCCTATCCGCACAAATTGTCTCTTAACGTAAGCCTCTACCTCGAGAGGCCTCCGGGCCTTTTAAAGAGTGAACACTATTGTAAAAAAAGAATGAGATTCAATCTTCTCATTCTTATTCTCGTTCACTTTCACTTATCTTCTAAGCTCCAACCTCTCACTCCCCCTCTATCCTCCATTCTCTCTCTCTCTCTCTCTCTCTCTCGAAAGCGGGATATGGCGAGTCTCTTTTCGCTCTATCGATACTTACATGGTAAGTGCTCAGATGAACTACATTCATTGGTTTCACCATGTCTAACCATCACGGCTAGGATCTGCCATGCCACTTACACATTATCAAATCACCCACATTCCTTCCGTATTCCATCGGCGAGAAGTAAGTTCCACACAAACAGCTTCTTCCGTCGAACCACTGCCCTGTGAAACAGACTCCCACGAGGATGTTTCCTCGACCACTAGAATCTTAATCTGTTCAAGTCTAGAGATAACCGCTATCTTCTCCTCCTTTCAGCACAAATTGTCTCTTAACGTAAGCCTCTACCTCGAGCGTCCCCCGGGCCTTGTAAAGAGTGAACACTACTGTAAAAAAAGAATGAGATTCAGTCTTCTCATTATTATTCTCGTTCACTTTCACTTATCTTCCACGCTCCAACCTCTCACTCCTCCTCTCTCCTCCCTTCTCTTTCCTCTCTCTCTCTCTCTCTCTCTCTCTCTCTCGCAGGCGCGATATGGCAAGTCTTTTACAGCTCTATCGCTACTTACATGGTAAGTGCTCAGATGAACTACATTCATTGGTTTCGCCATGTCTAACCTTCACGGCTAGGATCTGCCATGCCACTTACACATTATCAAATCACCCACATTCCTTCCGTATTCGATCGGCGAGAAGTAAGTTCAACTCGAACAGCTTCGACCTGCGAGCCACTACTCTAGAGAACAGACTCCCAAGAAGATGTCATCCCGATCACACAATCTTAACGTTTAACTCTAGACTTGAACAAGTTATCTTCCCCTGCTATCAATATAAACTACCTCTTAACGTAACCTTCTACCTCGAGTGGCCCCGGGCTTTGTTTAAAAAAATTTTTTTTTGTCAAAAATTCCTTGTAAGTACCTTAAATATCATCCGTCCTTACTAAATGTGAATAATTCCGTGATTTTTGGTAATTTTTTTATTCTGTGGGTTGGAATTGTTGGCAAGCTAAACAAATTTTAATATGGCGAGTCTCTCCCTACCCTGTCGCTATTTCCATGGAAAATGCTCGGACGAACTAAATTTCTTGGTTCCGTCAAGTCAAACCTTCAAAGCTAGGACCCGTCATGCCACTGACATTGAAGCAAACCACCCAGATTCTCTCCGTATTCCATCGGCGAGAAGTAAGTTCCACTCGAACAGCTTCTTCTGGCGAACCACTACTCTATGGAAAAGACTCCCATGAGAATGTCATCCCGATCACGACAATCTTAACGTTTACCTCTAGAGTTGAACAAGTTATCTTCCCCTCCTATCCATATAAACTACCTCTTAGCGTAACCTTCTACCTCGAGTGGCCCCGGGCCTTAACCTTCACGGCTAGGACTAGCTATGCCTCTTACATAGTAGCAAACCCCCAACATTCGTACCGTATTCCATCAGCGTGAAGTAACTTCCACTCAAACAGCTTCTTCCTGCGAATTACCTGCCCTGTGAAACCGACTCCCAAGAGGATGTTTCCCCTATCAATGCAATCTTAACCTGTTCAAGTCTAAATATAAACGTTATCTTCTCCTTTCCGTATAACCTACTACTTAACGTAATCCTCTAACGTGAGTGGCTCTCGGGTCCTTGTACAGGGTGAATCTTACTGTAGTAAAAAAAATCCAGATAAAAATTTCCACTTCTAAACTGTCCAGTCTCGATGCTTTTGTCATTGCTACTAATTTTCGCATTTCTTTCTCCTTTCTCTTTTCTCCTCGTTGTCCCCGCTGCATTATAGTGCCAAAACTGTCACCACGCACCCTGGGCAGCACTCCCTGGTTTGATTGCAACCGAAACCATGAAGACCAAAAGCCGTACAATGGAGACACTAGCCAAATGCCCTGCAGTAGCATCCTAACTGTACTAGATGTCGCCAATGATTGGTTCTGATGGAGAACTCATTCACCTTCCGAAGGGAGCAGCACTCACCTAACAGTTTGATGCAGACAGTGCTCTGGAACTGCAATCCACCAGCCCGCTGCCATTGGCTTCACCCTTATTTCACCCTGCTACGGTGAAATTAGGGTTTGCTCATACTTGCTAAAAGTCTCACCCTAACTTAGCAGAGTGGTGTTATCGGCTTACTTCTTCTCTGGCGAGCTGTGATTAAAAAAAAAATGCTAGAAAAATAGTCGGTTCCCCGGACTGCACCTGTAAATATCTGACTCCTACTATCCTGTTAAGCAACGTCGAGTCTGGTTAGTAACTAGATGAGTGGCCGTTTGGGAATACCAGGTGCTGTAAGTCTAGATGTGCAGGTTATGTAATGAATAACTATTATCAGTTTCATGGAAGTTAGCAATCATCATGCGCCAATAAAGAACAATGGACGAAACTTGCATTGTTTCTCGTGTATTTCCAGATAAATATTTCCACTTCTAAACCGTCCAGCTTCGATCGTTGCTACTAATGTTCGCTCTTCTTGCACCTTTCTCTTTGTTGGCTAAAACTGTCGCCATGCACCCTCAGCAGCTCTCCCTGGTTTAACTAATACCCGATCCCATGGGAAGCCAAAGCAGTATAATGGTGACATTAGCCAAATACCCTACAGTAGCGTCCTAACTGTACTAGATATCGCCAATGATTGGTTCTGCTGGAGAACCCATTCACTTGCCGAACCTGCTGACAAAACAGTTTGATGCAGACAGTGCTCAGTAACTCACCACCCTCATGCCAGTGACCTCCCGATATTCCTGGCTAAGGAGCAAGAGTTAGTAAACTAAGATTTACACAAGGTCACACCCCCAGCATAGCGGAGTGAAGGAGTCAATTTATTTTGGTGGACAAATCTCCTTCTTTTATGTGCCAAGTCCACTCAGGATGCAGGCGATCATAGCCCTCCACCTCCTCCTAACCCTTTAGCTCTTAATAAGGTTTGTTTTTCTTGTTACTTGCCCCAGACCCTGTTCCGCCATCCACTTGCTCAAGCCCATTAAGTATACCACCCGATGCTCTCCCCTGTTCCTCTTTCCCTCTATCCGTTTTGAGAGTATCAGATTTTCCAAGCCCTTCTTTCTCGTTATGTTTCCAAAGAATTTCAACTGCCTCTTTCTGATGTTAAGTATAAGTTTCCTCTTTGTTGGCATTCTCTCCGAAACCTCGTCGTTGCTCCCATGTTCGGCCCATGGTATACTCAGCATCCTTCTGTAGAACCATACATCTGTTGCTTCGAGTCTCTTCTTTATCTTTGAGGAGACTGTCCAGCATTTGCTGCCATACAGGATGTCACTTAGTAGTTCAGTACCCCATTTTTTTTGTTTCCAACGAAACTTTCCTGTTTCGTAATACTCTGCTTAGCTTTTGGAATGCGTCTTTGGCCATCCAAACACGTTTACGGATCTCAGTGTCGCACTTTCCGTCCTCTGTTAGAACACTTACCACATATTTAACTTTACGTACTTGCTTGATTTTAGTAT
The DNA here is from genome assembly GCA_903632075.3 of Acanthosepion pharaonis. Classification (NCBI taxonomy): domain Eukaryota; kingdom Metazoa; phylum Mollusca; class Cephalopoda; order Sepiida; family Sepiidae; genus Acanthosepion; species Acanthosepion pharaonis. The sequence continues at coordinate 76,526 of CAHIKZ030001183.1, forward strand.
CCCGACCTGTATTTCGGGGTCTTTTTTCTGCGGGTGACCATGCAAATATCAAGCAAATAAATATACAAGCAACGTGCACATCTATAATCGTTATTTACATTGCCGTTATGAAACTCAGTTCGTTATTGTGATACGGCCGATGTTGCACATATTGCACACATGAAAAAAGAGATTTACCCACTCTTGATTTAACCCATAGATTGCTCAGTAAGTCAGTTATGTGCCATGCGTGATACACGCTTAGGGGATCATATATCTTTCAATACATGACTGACGAGGCAGATATTTTTTCTCCTACAGTAGGTTACCGTTTCTTTCTGCGGTAGACCGGTTGCCATCCAAGACTATAGAACTCGGTCTGTCCTGCTATTTACCCATAGCTTAGAAAAAGAGGATTCATACCTTTCTCAAGGGTATTAGCATGTAAGTGAATATCATGTCTCAGACAGTTATGTGCCATGCATGATACATGCTTAGGTGATCATGTATCTTTTGATACATGACTGACGAGGCAGATTATTTTTCCCACAGTAGGTTGTCATTTCTTTCTGTAATAGACCAGTTGCCATCCAAGGCTATAGAACCCGGTCTGTCCTGCTATTTACCCATAGCTTAGAAGAAAGCTGGGGTGAGAAGAAGAGGATTCATACCTTTCCCAGGGGTATTAGCACGTAAGTGAATGTAATGGATTCGACTGGAATTCGAACTCGGCTCCCCGATTCCTCAATCCGAGCCACTATTCATTACTCCACCTTGCCTAGTCTACCTGTACCTGTAACGGCATTCACCCGGGGTGGGTTGAGCCGGCTCCAATATTAGATTGTATAGCACATGAGATTTGATTATAGTGGTGAAGGTTTCGTGCAGGACCATCCACACTTTTTGAAGGGCCGAATACAGAGACCTGGTGCACTACGTGCCATAAGGTTCTCAAACGAACCTCCGCAGGTTTGAATTCAGTTTTCCTTCTCCTAGACCAGTTGCCATCCAAGGCTATAGAACCCAGTCTGTCCTGCTATTTACCCATAGCTAGAGGGAGAAGAAGAGGATTCACACCTTTCCCAAGGGTATTAGCACGTAAGTGAATGTAATGGATTCGACTGGAATTCGAACTCGGCTCTCCGATTCCTCAATCCGAGCCGATATCCATTACTCCACCTTGCCTATTCTGACCCAGCTCTAAAGCTTGGCTGTAGGTCGCTGAGCAACAATGGGAGCAGTCAAGGAAAAAGTGGAGACTCAGTGATTAGAAGCTAATGTCCATTTTAGACAGTCAGAACAGACCTGAGAAGGAAGCTGCAGAGGATAGACCTTCTTTTTCTTCTTCTTGTATGTGCTATGTCTCTTTAGGATTTTGACGATCATGGTTCTCCACAACTTCCTGTCCTTTGTAGTTCTTAATAAATTTTGTCTTTTTGCCATCTCTCCCAAACTCTGCTCTGCCATCCATTCATTCAAGCTCGCCGGGTTGGTTATGCACTGTTTACTCTGACCCCCTCTTGACTTCGATCCGTTCTGCGAATATCAAATTTTCCAAGCCCTCTTTTCTCCTTTATGTGCCCTCAAAATTTCAAGTGTCTCTTCGTGATGTTAAGTGTAAGTGCTCTTTGTGTTTCCATTGTCTCTAGAACTTCGTCGTTGTTCCCATGTTCGGTTCATGGTCCTTGAAAACCGAGAACAAACGAGGAATCACAAAAACATGAAGAAGAAAATGTTTGGATTTTTTTCTTTCATTTCTCGATTCTTCGAAATTTGAATAAACAGTATACTAACCGCCCAGTCAATGAGTGCCAAATAATTACTGTATGAAAATGGCTATTCTCAACCTTACTATTAAAAATGCAATTAGTTTTACAATAAGAATGCATTTTACATGATTGTACTATAAGAGTACATTGCAAATGATTTTACTATAGGAACGCATTGGAAAGGATTTTACTATAAAAATGTATTGGAAAGGATTTTATTATAAGAATGGATTGGAAGTAAATGTACTATAAGATTGCATTGGAAATAATTTTACTATGAAAATATATTGGAAATGATTTTACTATAAGAAAGAATTGTACATGATTTTACCATAGGAGTACATTGTAAATGATTTTTCTATAAGAATGCATTGTAAAAGATTTTACTATAAGAACGCATTGGAAATGGATTTACTATAAAAATGCATCGGAAATAATTTTACTATGAAAATGTATTCGAAATGATTTTACTATAAGAATGCATTGTACATGATTTTACTATAAGAGTACATTCTAAATGATTTTACTATAACAATGAATTGCAAATGATTTTACCATCAGAATGCATTGTATAAGATATTTCTATAAAAATACATTGCAAACGATTTTGCTATAAAGATGCATTGCAAATGATTTTACTATAAGAATGCATTGGAAATTGTTGTGTAGGAACCTACCACCCCTTTTGAAGATGAACTCGTCTACAAACAAGGACGTTAAAGAGTGGCATGTCAAAAGACAGTGTCGGAGAAGTTCTGGGCTGAGTTAGTTATAGACTACTCAGGCGATATCTGTACCAACTTACCAACCGAATAAACCCCATTTTATTGTTACATGTTATTTGGCGTTTGTCTTTATTAACCCCAAATTAACATCATAACAGAAATGTTTTTACGATAAGAATGCATAGGAAATGATTTTACTATAAAAATGCATTTTACTGAAAACTAATTTCCCGACCAACTCTTAAGAGAAATATTTGATGAATTTCAACCGATAGTAACGCCCACTTCTCGCTCTAACAATGTCGAATGTTTCCTGTATTGAAACAGTTATTCTCAATATTATCATGTTCTGCGACATTAGCTTGCTAATGGTTGATCGATGGCAAGGCGTCTAAACTAAAACTATTATGCAAATGTTCTTGTCCATCATTTCTCTAACCAGGATTTGCAAGATTAAAAAAAAAATCAAATACAATAAATAATGATTGTTTTTCGCGCGGATCATCCGAAAATGTTCATGTTTAGAGAAACAGAGAACATAAAATATTTAATATCGCTTTTCTTTTTTCTTCTTTTTTTTTTTTTTTTTTTTTTTGGTTACAAATGGAAACAGATGAACGATGAACATGATTGTTTGACGTTGATCAAAGAAATAAAAGAAATCCGCATTATGTAAAAAGTCTTAACACTCATTACATGGCCATGAAAAAAATGACCAAAAAACACGAATAATAATTACTGGACAGTAATCATTAAAATGATTAATGATAAAAATGCAATATAATTTCTAGTAAGAATAATAATAATAATAATAATAATAATAATAATAATAATAATAATGATGATGATGATGATGATGATGATGATGATAATAACAATAATAATAATAATAATGATGATAATAATAATAATAATAATGATGATGATGATAATAATAATAATAATAATGAAACAAAATGATTGAAGTAACTCTTCCAATATTTCTTTCAAGAAGAAGAAAAGAAAAACAGCATTATACAATGATAAACACAGCATTATACAATGATAAACACACCATTATACAATGATAAAACTGTTTTTTCTTTTCTTAAATCGCGCTCTTCTCTTAAATTTTGATAATAATAATAATAATAATAATAAATTATAAAATTATTCTAAAAATTTGTTCTCACGAATACAGCCCACATCTTACGAAGGGCTTTATCTATGTAAAATGTGTGTGTGTGTGTGTGTGTGTGTGTGTGTGTGTGTGTGTGTGTGTGTGTGTGTGTGTTTTAATTGGTCGGTGGAAAATGTCATGATGGCATTTCTAAGCTTATGACTCTGGGTGGGACCCCGAAAGAAATGTGTACACATCAGAAATCAAAGGAAATAAAATAATAATTATAATAATAATTAGTAATATTAATAGTAGTAGTAGTAGAAGTACAGTAGAATTCCCGACAAACCGGGCTTAGAAGGCCTTCCGGATATGAGGAATTGGTCACAAAGTCCGGATATGAGGGGTTATATTTAGACTAAAATAAAAGAAGTGAAATCAGGTTTACCATTTATTTTCAATGTTTTACAGTAAACAAAATAAGCTAATGGTCAGGGAAATATAACGGAATTGATTTTAAAGAAAAAGAAATAAATTATGCAATTTTTAATGAAAATTCATTAAATTAAATATGCCACGTATGCAAAACAAATAATGTAACGAGGATTTTTTTTAAATCGCTGTTACATGATGATTCTTTCTCTTCTAATGTCATTCTCAACTTTTTCCGCATTTCGTTTTGCTTTTGTTCTCGAAATTTTTTAAACGAAAGACACTTTTTAACTCTGCGTGCGTTATTGCAATCGTCATAGCTGAATGCTGGCTTTCTTTCCATAAAACTGACAACCTTTTCAATAGCTTTTTCAATTTCCGTCCCGGTTTCAACACAGTCATGCATCTCGTCGCTATCTTGTTGCAGATGTGTCTCGTTGTCATCCTTTCCTCTGATTCCCATCATCTTTTGCACCAATACAAGCCATCAGGGTGAAATAAGCATAAGCAAATTATCCAAAGTGAATTTACTGAAAAACAGAAATTTCAAATCAGTTACATACCACCCAAATAGTTCAAATAGACACATCAAAATCATGTCCGGATATGCGGGATTCCGGATATGAGAGACTCCGGATATGAGGAATTCCGGATATGAGGACTCCGGATATGAGGGATTCCGGATATGAGGGATTCTACTGTAGTTGTTGTTTATGTTTCGGTGTATTTATTTAGCTACAAATCAAACTTATTATTATTTAATACTGAAATCTAAATATTTTGTACGCAATTTTATACCTTCAACTACATATATTTTGCACATTATTTTATATTTTCAGGGAAATGTATATTTTTTTAGATATATTGTTTGTAGATGGTAAAATGCATTGCCGGTAATTATACTATAAATATGGATTTGTTATTCTTTAGTGCTATACTGATTGTTATTTTACAATAATAATAACAAAAACAACAACAACAACAATAATAATGATAATAACAATAATAATAATATGTGGGAGTAGCTTGCCAGACAAAGTGATGCTGGGGTATATATATATACGAAACGAAATATGCCCATCATAACATTCTGTCTGATACGTGTATTTCAGTCACGTGCAATACGGCAAAATGAGTAATATTATGACAGGTTTTTATAAAAATTATTATTATTATTATTATTATTATTATTATTATTATTAAATATGGACACACTCACTCACTAAGTCTGCGGAAAGACCTAAGGCAGGTCGGTGTGTTGTTATGGCCACATTTCATGTTAATTTTTTTTTTTTTTTTTTCCGATGAAGTTGCTAGCGTTACATAGACAAAGTTTCCTTAGTGTGTGTGTACTTAATAAGACATTTTCTGTATGTCTCTTTAATGGGTTTCCAGGGATTCTTTCAATGTGTTGTTTTTTTATAAACCTATTTGGCATATTATTATTATTATTATTATTATTATTATTATTATTTGTATTATTTTTATTTTCTTTGATTTCTGGCGTTTACACATTTCTTTCCGGTCCCGCCCAGGGACCCAAAGTTAGAAAATGGCGTCATGACACTTTCCACTGACAAAAAAAAAAAAAAAAAATTACATAGATAAAGCCCTTCGTAAGTTGGGGCTGTACTTGTCAGAACAATTTTTTGTATCTCCTTGAGGCATGGACTTCCAGGAATCCCTTCAATTAGTCTACTGCAATCTTTTTCCAACCAGTCCTAGGGCTCCAACTACAACAGGGATTGTTGATGTTCCCATATGCCACATTTTCGAGATTTCTATTTCAAGGTCCTTGTACTTTGACAACTTTTTGAATATCTTCAAAGATACATTGCAGTCAGCAGGGACTGCCATGTCAATAAGGAGGCACCGTTTTTGTTTGTTTATTATTATTATTATTATTATTATTATTACATGATTTCCTATGATTTCTGGTCCGTACTCATTTCTTTCCGGGTCCTTACTAGAGACCTAAGGGCAGGAATGACATCACGACATTTTTCACTGGGTAATTTTGAAAAAAAAATCACAGACATTTTACATAGATGAAGTCCTTCGTAAGGTGTGGGCTGTAATTGTGAGAACAATTTTTTGTATTTCTTTAAGGCATGGGCTGCCAGAAATCCCTTCAATGAGTCTATTGAAATTTTTTCTAATCAATCCGAGGGCTCCAACTACAACAGGAACTTTTGATGTTCCCATGTGCCACATTTTAGAGATTTCGATTCCAAGGTCCTTGTATTTTGATAGATTTTTGAAGATCTTTAAAGATACATTGCAGACTGCAGGGATTGGAATATAAATAAGGAGGCATTTTTTTGTCTTTGCGAACTCTAATCGCGATGTCAGAGCGATTGAATTTGATTGTTCTGTCTGTGTGTATTTTAAAGTCCCATAAAATTGTTACAGGTCCTATCTCCGTAACCGGATCTGGGTGGTGTTCATACCAATTTCTTGCGGTTTCATTTCCGTCAGTGTTGCAGATTTTTCAGTGCAGATATTGGCCCACTCTGTGGTGCCGTGTTTTATATTCGAGTCGGTGCCAATACCGCGCAACCTGATACAAGATGGTCAATTTTTTTCTCGATATTTATCACAGAATCTGCATTTTCGACTAACACATTTTTTCAGTATGTGTGCTCTGTAATTTCCATTTTGCAAGCATTTTTCCTGTGCAGCAATTATGAAACCTTCGTTTTCAGCTTTTAACTCTGCACTACGTAACCATTGATTGGTACGGGATTTGTCTACATCAGCTGGTTTGATACGTGCAAAGTATTGACCGTGATTATTATTATTATTATTATTATTATTATTATTGCGTGAAAAAGTAGCAGGTCAACACAATGACGCTGAGGTACAAGCATACAGAGCTTTATATATTTATCAGGGCACCCGTTCTCAAAAGGGCATACCAGACACAAACATCATGACCAACTATACATGATATGGTGTCAGGTTCTGCTAAAAGGATTATTATTATTATTACATAATCTCCAAAGATTTCCTTGTCACTTTGATGGCTTTAAACCATTAGATATGTTCCCTCAGGGACTGACGCAGTGTGCATCTGCAAGGATAATGGAAGAGTATCATGGACGGGTGTCGAGAGATTGATTTTTTTTAAGTTATGAGGTAACCACGTCGACTTAGAAGTGGCATCTAGATACTTGAGAACATCCTCAACCGGAGACCGTCTGTACGGACTGGTTTAATTGATCTGAAAATATTTCTAACTGTATCTCACCCGCAAGATGGCGCTTTTATTAAGTTTCTCGCCATATCGCACATATTTGGCAGTAAATCGTGTACCTGATATACCCTTATCAGACAGGGTGTCATGATGAATATATTGGGCATTTTATATTTGTACCCAACGTCACTTATGTAACGCTAAATTCAATAATACTGAGAACAACTCGTTGCAGAGCTCCAGGTTGAAATTGGAAACAGAAGCGTTAATCATAGCAACTCAAGATCTAAGTTGTTTTTTTATTTTACTGTTAATTCACCCAAGGACCATTCAAGATAGAGGGTTACTGTTGTAAACTAGGGAAGGTTACTGAATAGAATAATCAAACGAAGGTTAGTAATTAACGATAATACTTAGGACACGAACAACACATATAAGATTTGCCAGAGGCGCGTAGAAGTAGTCAACTGGTAGAAGTGAGTCAAGTGAATTCCACAATGAATCTCCAACTGCAGGATATCTACCAACCGCCCCACCTGGTCAGATGTGGCGCAAGGCCGAATTTAATGTAGGCTTGACTAAAAATTCCCCTAGACCCCGTATAAAACAGCGTCGAGTAGCTGTTTCCCGAGCCGAGACTCTGCCATTCGACATAGCCTCGTCTGGAGATCCTCTCTTCCCGGAGGCAGAGAGCTTGGCCAGCACAGCTGGAGACGAATCTTCAACTGCAGGATATCTACCAACCGCCACAGATGTAGCACAAGGCCGAATTTAATGTGGGGTATCTGGGCCCGTAGGATCGGCCAAAAACTCCCAGTAGACCCCGTATAAAACGGGGTTCGGTGGCTGTTTCCCGAGACAAGACTCTGCCATTCGACATAGCCTCGTCTGGGGATCCTCTCTGCCCGAATCTCCAACTGCAGACCAACATACAGTATTTACTACTATATTTATGTGAATGGAGACATACGGATTATCGTCTGTAGGTATGATACAACAGTTACTGAGCGAGGTTGTTTTATCGATGTAAGGATAGGAGGAAGTAAGTACAGCTTATGAGGGCATGTAGGATAAGAAACGGTTAACTTTAGTCTTAGTTAGAGTTGTAGTGATCAGGAAAGTATCCACTTGGGAGACTGTTCTAGAGAAAAAGCTGTCTGACATTTTCTTCCTGGCAACGGAATACGAAGGGGATGAGGAGGATTCGAACCAGTGTACGTAGCATGGCAAGGCCTTACTGTAAAGGTCTGAAATGGTGGATATTGGAAACAGAAGACCAAAATGGCAGCTCAAGACCAAAACTTTTTTTTACTGATAGTTTACTCAATGCAAGGCCCAAGGGCCACTCAATGTAGAGAGTTACTAAGTGAAATTGTAAGGGGTGAGTAGGTGGAAGTAAAAGTATTATGAAGACATGTAGAATAGATATCGATTGACCCTGGACCACTATTGTAGCTGTGCAGCTAACTGTGCAGGTCTACACCTAAATGAAACTAAAACTGAGTGTATATCAATTAACATTCGCAACAATCATGAGATCAAAACACTCTCAGATAACATCGTCAAATGTGTCGAAGACTACAAGTATCTAGGATCACACATCAAGAACTCTGAGAAAGACTTCAACATTAGAAAAGGCATAGCATGGACTGCTTGTAACAAAATGGATAAGAGCTAGAAATCCAATCTTGCTCGTCAATTCAAAATCCAACTTTTCCGCGTACTTATTGAGCCAATCTTACTCTATGACTCTGAAACTTGGACTCTCTCAGCAAAACAACAGTGTCGTTTAGATGGATGTTATACACGTCTTTTAAGAAGAGTGCTTAATCTCTCATGGCGAAACCACCCAACTCTAGAAATGATATATGGAGACTTGCCGAGAGTATCAAACTTAGTTTGCAAAAGACGTGTCCAGTTCGCCGGGCATTGTGCACGTGCCACAGATGAACTTGTGTCATCATTTGTACTCTGGAGGCACCCATCATCTGTCAATCGATCACGCAAGTTAACCTTTCCAGATAGGATAAAACGTGACACATTGATCCCTAAGGAAGATCTTTTAGGTGCTATGACAGATAGGGAATACTGGAGAGATGTAGTGAGTTCAATCTCGGCTGAGGCCGCAAGATGATGATGGTGATTGTAGCTGTCAGGGAAGCATTCTCTCGGGAGTTCCACAAATAACAATTCTGAGGAAGAAGCTGTCTGAATTGAAGTTGCCCCTTAGCAAAAGAGCACGAAATGAATGCGCATGACTTACCACCGTGAGCACAGCATGGTGGGGGGTCCTAGCCGTGAAGCTCCGAGCTGGTAGCACTGAGGAATATAGCTCGTCCGAACATCTGCCATTGTAATAGCGATATATTAGCTAGCGTCGTTTCGACTGTTGGATAAGGTTTTCAAGGTGAAGAATAATTCATCACCCACAAGGCCGCGTGAGCGCTTTTTGAAGTCGGTCGAGGCTGTACAGTTAGGATTGGGAATCACCAGCCCAGGTGTGGTAGCAATACTACATTCTTGGTCAGATTTGACTTCTTATAAAGATAAAGAGTGACGGTGATATACTATTAATAACGGTTTACCTGTCACACATTTTAGGGCGTAGGGGCTGGGAGTCATCCGCAGTGTCGTTTCTGTACACTATCTGGGGTGATTTTTGATCTCTTAATACCTTGTGGATTTACCCTAGCAACTAATGAATTTCTAAACAGGCACGATAGATTACTCTTGATTTTCGAATACGCAGGATTAGTATCAGATACGAGGAGGCTCTCTTTCCCAAACATAATACAATAAAGCGCCTTCATGATAAATAACTGTTCTGGCATTGTTTTCCGTGATGGAATTTTAATAAAGGGAATGTTATTTTTCATAATTATAATCACCGTCATGCTAACCTCAATTTCCTTTTAGAAGCAAGTGCTAGGCAATACATTCATGTGGCCTGGGTATGACGATAAACAATATCTGCGTCCTGGGTAAGACGATGAACTTCATCCAGCGGCTGGGCCTCTGATCGTTAGGTTTTGAGGATCGTGAAACCGCTTCTTGGTTGCTGGTGTTCCCGGGTCTACCCTGACCCGGGGTGGTGGCACCTGTTTGGGTCCCGGCTATGGGCAAATAGTTGATCTCCCCCACCGAACTGGGGTCGGAACGATGTGAAAGTGTAAAAATGGATTTTAATACCAGTAATACTTTTTTGTAAAAAGTTATTACTAGCAATGTATTTTTGAAGGAAAAAAATATTACCAGTAATACATTTTTGGAAAAAAAAATATTACAAACAATACATTTTTGAAAGAAAATATTATCAGCAGTACTCTTTTGGGAAAAAAATTACCAGCAATAATTTTAAAAAATATTACCAGCAATACATTTAAAAAATATATATTACCAGCAATACATTTTTGAGAAAAAAGTATTACCAACAATATATTTTAAAAAGGAATAAATATTACCAGCAGTACATTTTTGAAAAAAAAATATTACCAGCAATACATTTAAAAAATATATATATATTAATAGCAATACATTTTTGAGAAAAAGTATTACCAACGATATATTTTAAAAAGGAATAAATATTACCAGCAGTACATTTTTGAAAAAAAAAGATATTACCAGCAATACATTTAAAAAAATATATATTACCAGCAATACATTTAAAAAAATATATATTACCAGCAATACATTTTTGAGAAAAAGTATTACCAACAATATATTTTAAACAGGAATAAATATTACCAGCAGTACATTTTTGAAAAAAAAGTATATTACCAGCAATACATTTTTAAAAATCTTACCAATACATTTTTGGGAAAATATTACCATTAATAAAAATCTTGTCAGCATTAGATAACCCATTGAGGTTGGTATACCGTAAAACAAAACAAACCAAATCAATACATCCATTGGAAGATATACTAACCCACCTTATTAAAAAAAATGTATATCCAAAACCCATCACCAGCTCTAGAAACCGATAGCATTTCTAACTTTGGTAATTTTGCCATACACGCCAACTGCACTACACAAGCTGACAGACCTTCATTGAAAGATATACTAACCTGCCCTATACAGAAAAAAAAGGTACGTGTAAAGCCCATCACCACTTCGAGAAAGCGATTGTATTCCTCACTTCGGTATTTTTACCATAAACATTGATCGCGCGACACAAGCTAACAGACCAGATAATGTCACAGAAGACTTCAAAGAACACATACACTATGTTCTAGATATGATCATAGCGTCAGATAAAGAAACATTTCCGCAAAATAACTTAATAGATTCTTCAAATAAAAAGGCCTGGGAATATAAATCACAAGAATGTATCATTTAAACAGAACAATTATTCGCTCAGATTATGAATTCTAGGAATTGTTAAGACCCCTGATACTCGTATTAACTCATTAATTCCCTATATAAAATCTGGCATTAATTAAAATTTTTTTTAAAACCCGGTATTATTGGTCGCCACATATAAAACATTAATAGCCACTGTCCTATTTTGGAATGATCAATTCATTGATTGATTTGTTCTTACGATTTACAGATTCTTACTGAAAATATTTTGGGATTGTAATTCGAATTCCAGTCGAATCCATTGTGTTCACTTACGTGCTAATACCCCTAGGAAAGGTATGAAACCTCTTCTTCTCGAAGCTATGAATAAATAGCAGGACAGACTGGGTTCTATAACCTTGAAGGGCAACTGGTCTACCGCAGAAAGAAATGGCAACCTACTGCGGGAAAAAATCTGCCTCGTCAGTCATGAATTGAAAGATATATGATTGTCTAAGCGTGTATCACGCATGGTACGTAACTAACTAAAAATTTTTCAATTTTCTTTTTTCTAACTAATAATTTGATTTCGGCCATATTGCGTGAACAAAAAAAAGACAGAAGTTACCAGACTAAACAGTGTTGTGGTTATTTTTACAGACCCCCTTACCAAGTTGTGACACCTAATAACGACAACAACAACAATAATGTCAAAGAACGAAGGAAAGGTATGGACCAAGATAGTGACGGTTGTACAAGTTGTTTTGGTTGCTGGCTTGCTTTTGTTTAGCGGCATATCAACACCTCTATGGGTTTTTTAATACCGAAATCTAAATATTTTTTTATATTATTTTTCGGAGATGATAACGGTTTTTAGTGATAAAATGGTTACTAATTAAGCCATAGCTGGGGGGGGACAAAAGGTGGATTCATACCTTTCCTAACAGTATTTGCGCGTAAAAGAATATAAAGAGCCCACCTGTAATCGGAACTCGTCCCTCCGATTAGCAATTCCCAGACATTATCCATTACACTATCCACACATCCAAGCTTACAGCACCTGATATAAACCAAGCGGTTACCCATCTAGCTACTGATCAGGCTCGACGCTGCTGTTTTTCAGTTCCTATTGATGTTAACTCAAAGTGTGTGGCACCATGCATCCAGGCGATTTGAAAGAAAGAAAAAGAAGAAAGGAAGGAGTATAAGTATGAGAAGCCGCTACGAAGAAGTGGGGAGGGCAGTTCACGCCCCTCAGAAGCATGGTTAGAAAGTGGGAGTGAGAAAAGTTACCAAAATGGAAAAGAGTGGAAAATCCCTAACCAGAAATAAAAGAGGTGGATATGTATTTAGAATTATCGAGTAACTCCCTGACGCCAACAGACCCAACCCGGTTTTTGACGGCGTCAAACAAAAACGAGGCCCCAACAGTCAGAAATGAAGTTCGTCTGGCCCTGGCGGCAGAAGAGAGTTCGTTCAGACCCTGGCGGGCAGAAGTCCGTTCAGTCCGGACGGCAGAGATGATAGACCAAGATAGCTGACCAAGATTCACGCAAAATTTTGACCTCTTCAACCAAGAACAATTATTTTGAAGAGCGACTTAGAACCAGACCACAGAAATAAGTTTTTCGACTTTCGTCCAAAGACACACCGAAACACAAATTTTTAGAGAGCAAACAACTTAAAGCGTTAAAGCTTTCCTAGCGAAAGAGACGCACAATCCACAGAACGGGTCGGGAGATAGATGCAGTCCCATGTATCGAACAACTAGACATAAAGTTTGTTACCTTTTTCTTTGATACTTTGAACTTTTTGAGTTTTCATTTTATTTTATTTTATGCATATTTGTGTGTTATCACCCCTGTTGAACTCAATTTAGATTACGGCCCCAACCCCTGTTTGATCTCGTCTGTCTAAGATCAATTCACAACGTGGGTAGGCAGACTGGAGATCAGTGCAGTTACCTTGGTAACCAGGCGTTGGAAGCGAGTTGGGAACGGCGAGGCTGATATCAAATCTAACCAGAATCCCACCCGAATCACCAAAAGGTTAGAACGTCACATTTGGGTGCTGCGACTGATACCAAGCCAGTTGGTCGTCACAGTACGAGACAACACGACTGACGCGACAGGCGAACGTCACGTTTGGAGCAGCGACACCCGGACGGAGCAGCGAGGAGCGAACAGTTGGCGCCGCGGCGAAGACGTCACAACTGGTGTCGTGACCGGGATAGGACCCTGGAACGGCCACGTCACAACTGGCGCCGTGGTGGATCAGGATAGAACGTCACAGTTGGTGCTGCGACCGGGGGACGACGTCACAAGTGTCTGCATGGAAAATATTTCAAACAATGATTTATATTTAATATTTTTTTTTTTTTTTTGATATTTTCAAAATTGGGTATGATATACCCATGGTTAACTTTAACTGGTGGTTAGTATTATAGGGTTAAGACGCTGGAAATCTAAAAAGTCTCCCCCGGGATACTAAACAATAATAGCTATAGACACATACTAACCAAGAAAGTATTGAATCAACTACTCTACATGGATGATCTCAAACTTTTTGTCAAAGACGGCAATGAGTTGAGGGATCTCCTAAATACTTTAAAAAATTTCAGTGAAATGTGCAAAAGTAAAATGAAGAGAAAGGAAGAATTACAGAAACACACTCAATAGATTTAGATGTTAGAGGCTGATGTTGATCGTCTGTATGTGCCCAGATCCAAAAGAGTTAGAGGATTATTTCAACTAGAACTGTCTCACAAAACTACAATAATTGGCCGTCAAAAATACCTGGAAAAGTACAGAAGACTGGATGATGATCTGTGTCAAAGAACATCAAAGTAAGAAAATTTATTCAGTAATATAGGTAGGCAACAATGGAGTTTCAAATGGGTGCAGAAGTGCAAGTAAAGCATAATACACCGACTGCAGCTGCAAAATACTGCAACGGCGAATGCAACCGTCCAGATACGGAAACGATGGCAATATAAACTGCTCCACAACCTGTTGTGGTACGATCCACCTAATTTACATAGTGGAGTACCGACCATATAAATATGGTTGGTACTGGGAAGACTGGGGAGGAAGAAGAGATCCAATCCAGAGACTCTGCCCAATTGCAACTAAGTCAACCCATTCTCCAGGAACGGTCTTCCCAAGAATATACCAAACTATCTGTAAATATTGTGTACACGTTCTTGTGTCAATACATTTTGTTTAAGTACATTTTGTGTTGTATTATTATTATTCCATGCTTTATTCAAGTTTCAACACAGCCAATACTCTATTCGTTCCAAACTAGATGATGAAGACAAACTCCGTACCCATCAGTGGCTACGTCGTGTAGGAACAAGAGGTTTTATTCTTGCTGCAGAGGAACAATGCTTGCTAACTAGAAATCATGAAGCACACATACTGAAAAATTGTGTTAGCCCAAAATGCAGGTTCTGTGATAAATATCCAAAAAAAATTGACCATCTTTTATCAGGTGCGCACAGTACTGGCTCCTACTGAATAAAAAAAAAACTCGGCATCACAGAGTGGGCCAATATCTGCACTGGAAGATCTGCAACTTCTACGGAAAGGAAACTGGTACAAACACCACCCAGGCCCGGAGATAAGACCTGTAACAATTTTATGGGATTTTACAATACACACAGACAGAACAATCAATGCTAATCGCCCAGACATCGTGGTTAGAGACCACAAAGACAAAATGTGTTTCCTTATTGACATGGCAGTCCCTCCAGACTGCAATGTATATTTGAAGATTTAAAAAATAAACTATCAAAATACAAGGACCTTGAAATCGAAATAATCAACTACAACAATTCCAGTTGTAGTTGGAGCCCTCGAATTGATTGGAAAAGTCTAACTGAAGGAATCCCTGGTAATCTATGCCTTAAAGAAATCCAAAAAATTGTTCTCACAAGTACAACACACATTATACGTAGGATTTTATCTATGTAAAAAATGTGTGATTTTTTTATTCAAAATTGCTCAGTGGAAAATGTCATGATGTCATTTCTGAGCTTAGGTCTCTGGCCGGCACCCGGGAAGATATGAGTACACACCAAAAATCAAAGGAAATGAATAATAATAATAATAATAATTAATAATAAAAACAATAATAATAATAATAATAATACCAATAATAGTGATAATAAAGCACATCAAAATATAAAATCTGATAGTTGTTAAAGTAAAAAGCCAACAACGAAATTTGTGAAGATGGCGGAATTAAAAACAGAACAACATTTGGGCTAATAATTGCATTATGCAAATAACTGGTCTATGAAGAATGACCATTTAAAGAGGCAGTGATGGATAGGCTAGTGGGTGAGGCTGTTGAAGCCAGGGGTCGTGAATCTGTCGACAGATCAATAACCGGGGACTGGGTCAAGTCACTGAGGATCGAGATGATGGTTCAAATTGCCGATTCAGACCCATGTTGTCGTATGTATTTTGGTTGGCAATTTTCACTAAATTTTATCTTACGACTTTTTATGAGCAATCAATGACTGACGACAAAAGGAATTCACGGGCCTCATGAGTTTTCATTGTCCCCACGAGGGGAAGAAGACCCTGCTCCAGTTTCTGTACTTAATCTCTTTTCTCACTTGGATTGATTTGTCTCCAAGGACATAGAGAAGGAATGCGAACAACAACAAAAACAACAATAATAATGAAGTAGTAGTAGTAGTAGCAGTAGAGTAACACGAGAACATTAAGAGAGTAAAATCAGGGATGATTAATATACAAGTGAAAAACGAAAAAAAAGAAGGAAAATAAGAAGGAAGAAGATAGAAAAAAGATGATAAGAAGAAGAAAATAATGAAAATTAACAACGAAGACAAGAAAAGAGGGAAAGAAAAATGGAGAAAAGAAAAGAGGAAAAGAAAAAGAAGTGAAGAAAAAAGAAAAGAAGAAAAAAGAAAAAAGAAACGAGAAAAATAGAAGAAAAAGGAAAGAAAAGAATAAAAAGGAAGGGATTAAATAAAAGAAAAGAAAAAGAAAAAAGATAGAGAAAAAAGAGAAAATGACGCTTTAGATGAAGAAGAAGAAGAAAAAGAAAAAGAAAAACAATGAATTTAACATAAGAAGACGAAAAATGAAAAAGTTAACATCACGAAAAAAATGGCGTCACTCTACCGACTTCATAATCGCACGGGAGAACGTCTATTTACGCATGCGCAGTATAGTCGACTCTAAGTGGTTGCCAAGTTTCAACAAGGCCATGCCTCAACATGGCTGCATATTTAGTGGAACAACTTCGGATGCAATAGAATCTTTGCCTCCTCCTGAATATAATATATATATATATATATATATATATATATATATATATATATATATATATATATATAGGGTGTATCAAAAATACTCTTACAAATTTTGGGGCCGGGTCATTCACAGCAAAACAAGGACAAAAGTTCATACAAACATATCTCCGCAAATCCTTCGTTTTTAAGTTATTAAGTTTAAAGAAAGTTTACGATAGATGGCGCTGTTGCTGTGTAGGCTAGGTTTCATTTGGCATTCATGTACATTGTGGCTAGACTGTCTTCAAGGTCTAACGTTTTTAGTAGTGAGTTAACTGGGAAGTATTCCGTTTCACAGTAGTAGGATATTCATATCGATAGCAGACAGATATGATTTTACACACGACCGCGCGAATGGTAATGGACGCGAGGCTGCGCGGCTGTATCAGATTGCTGAGACAGCATCTATAACACCTCAGACTATGAATCGAGAAAGACCAAGATCCGCTCATACACCTGACCACGATGGACACATTCTGCAGGCTGTCGGGAACGAGCCAGGTATGAGAAAACGTCAAGTGTCCCTAGCATGTCGTACATCTCATAGTACCGCATAGAGGGTACTTCAAGAGCAGGTTCTGTATCCGTAACATTTGCAGGATCTTTCGCCCTCTGATCTCTCACGACCGGGGAACTTTTGCCGATAGCTTATCGCACAAACTGCCGATCCGTTGTTAGACTCTTCAATTTTGTTTACGGATGAGGCAATATTTGAAAGAGATGGGGTAACAAATTTATACAACCAGTATTTGTGGGCGGATCAGAATCCCGATGGTACAGTACAGTCTAGACACCAGTATCAGCTTACGATTAATGTATGGGTTGCAATTGTATTTGACTGTCTGGTCACAGGAGCTGTCTACAGGGACTTTATTTCGAACACACTTCCACACCTGCTAGAGGATGTATCCTTGCTAATACGAAGATATACGTGGTTTATGAATAATGGTGCTCCAGCATCATTTTAGACACAATGTTCGCGATGCACTGGCTGACATCTACCATGAAAGATGGATAGGTAGGGGATGAATGGTTGCATAGCCTGCACGTTTCCCCAGTCTCGGTCCTTTGGATTTTTATCTGTGGGGTTACCTGAAACAACTGGTTTATGCAGCAGACATTAATAATGCACAGACGCTTAATCCTGCGAATCCATTCGACGTCGTGTGGGAGTATGTGAAAGGGTCCATCAGTCAAAGATCCGACGGGTGTATGCGTGTGTAGAAGCAAGCAGAAGACATTTTGAACATTTGTTATGAGTTGCTGTGTTGAGGTAGAACGATGGCCTTTTGGACATGTTTATATGTGACAGGAACTCCGCACCCAATGTTGGTAAAACTGTTTTTGATACATCCTGTATATACATGCATATTTTAAGACATTTATTATGTTTATACATTCATTTTATAGATACAAATATTTAAGTAAATGCTCTGTTTATAATAAAACAGTATTAAACAACATTTACCGGCCTGAAATTGTAATAGAAAATATGCGTCCTCCGACAGGAATCGAACCCGTATCCTATACAGAACCCTCATGTAGCCTGAGGTGCTTTTACCGATTGAGCCACAGAGGAGCGTTTCAGTTAGCAAGATCGATTTTACTGTCTTTAAACTACAGTTTTCCATGATTTTCTCTCGTACATTCATATCTGCTCGATGCGTATCCAAATGTAAACAAATGACGTCACACTTTATGAAATGGACAAAGTCCAATAATTATTTTAAGACATTTTTATGTGTATATATTCTTTTTTATAGATACAAATATTTAAGTAAATGTCCAAGAAATCTTCATAGAAAATCTGCGTCGTCCGTGCAGATATGAATGTACGGGAGAAAATCCTGGAGAATTGTATTTTAAAAACAGTAAAATCGACCTTGCTGACCGAAACGCTCTTCTGTGGCTAAATCGGTAAAAGCACGTCAGGCTATATGACGGTTCCGTATAGGATACAGGTTCGATTCTTGTCGGAGGACGCATATTTTCTATGAAAATTTCTCGGACATTCAGGCCGGTATATGTCGTTAATACTGTTTATTATAAACAGTGCATTTACTTAAAAATTTGTATCTATAAAAAGAACGTATAAACATAAAAAAAATGTCTTAAAATAATTGTCGGACTTTGTTCATTTCATAATGTGTAACATCATTTGTTTACATTTGGATACGCATCGAGCAGATATGAATGTATGAGAGAAAATCATGCATAATTGTATTTTAAAAACAGTAAATTCGACCTTGCTAACCGAAACGCTCCTCTGTGGCGAAATTGGTAAAAGCACCTCAGGCTATATGACGGTTCTGTATAGGATACAGGTTCGATTCCTGTTGAGGGACGCATATTTTCTATGAAAATTTCTCGGACATTCAGGCTGGTAAATGTTGTTTAATACCGTTTATTATAAACAGAGCATTTACTTAAATAATTGTATCTATAAAAAAAAGAACCTATAGACATAAAAATGTCTTAAAATAAATGTCGGACTTTGTCCATTTCATAATGTGATACTGTTATACTGAAACATACCTATTCAATTGTTAATAGACTCTCCCACATATAATAAGTAGTATTAGTAGCGGTCGCCAGTGAGTTCAGTGAGTTGGTCCAGTCAGTCAGTCGATGTCGGACATTAAAGTATCAACCACCACAACTAGATTGCTGCGTCATTAACTATTATTTTCAAGTTCCTAACGTTTTGTACGTCGAACCTTTTTCTAGGACCGACTCAGTGAAATACCAGCCTCCACTGTGAAAACTACTCTACAACAGATACATGCATACACACACACACACACACACACACACACACACACACACACACACACACACACATATATATATATATATATAATTTGAAGTGGCTGAAAAGTTCGTTACTGGATCCTTTTCCCAAATTCAGTATTTTAATGAAGAAACGTCAAAATAAATAAATTTAAGGAGAAAACTTTTCAGAACCCCCTTATCTTTGAATATATGTATAATGTTATCTATTATAGGCAGCGTAATGTGGAACTAGAAGAAAATACATTTAATAACAAAAATAATAAAAGCAGTTAAATTAAAACGACCTTCTTAAAAATGCATCATGTCTTCTTGAAGGGAAAAACATGCGACAGTTCCTTCAATTTTCTTTCTCATTCTTTACGGCGATTCAAACAAAATGTCTTTATTTTTTGATCGCTATTTGTTTTGAAGTCAATTGCTTTTGTTCTTTCCGTTTATTTGTTTTTGTTTTTTTGTTTTTTTTTTTTGTTATTGTAGTTTTCATTCATTTACCATTTTCTTATTTTCTTTATTTCAATAAATTCACTTGTTTCACGTTGACGCTTTTTTTTTTTGTTTTTTGTCTTTTTGTTCTTTTTTTTCATAATTTTCTTTTGTAAAGAACGGTACCTACATTTTCCAAGTTTTGAAAATTTAGAACAGTGATGCATATCTGCTTGCAAAGAGAAGAAAGAAGAAAAAAAAAGAGTAAAGACGAACCGATGAAAAGGCAGAAACGGCATGATAAAAAAATATAAAAAGAAAGTTTGTTTTGTTTTTTTTTTGTTTTTTTAACAGCGAAAGACGACGTAGAAGCTCCGGTGGACCAAATTAGGTCAGCCATTGTGTTTCTAATGCAACCATAAAGCATTACTTCTACCTTCGTTATATTCATCTATTACGATTTCTTCTTGTTTTTCCTTTTCTACATCACTAATTGGTTATATCCCTCTTCGTTATCTATCTATCTATCTATCTATCTATATATCTATCTATCTATCCGTGTTCTCTATCTTTCTATCCGTGTTCTCTATCTATCTATCTATCTATCTATTCATATCTATCTATCTATCTATCATCTATCTATCTATTCATTCTTTATCTTTATCCATCTATCATATCTATCTATCTATCTATCTGAATGTATCTATCATATCTGAATGTTCTATCTATCTATCTATCTATTCATTCATTCATCTATCTATCTATCTATCTATCTATCTGAGTGTGCTCATTATCTATCTATCTATCTATCTATCATCTATCTATCTATCTATCTATCTGAATGTGTTCATATTCATCTATCTATCTATCTATCTATCTATCTATTATCTATCTATCTATCTATCTAGATGAATATGTTCATTCATCTATCTATCTATCTATTCATCCAATCTATTTATATCTATCCAATCTATCCCCTATCATATATCTATCTATCTATCTATCTATTCATCTGAATGTGTTGATATTCATCTATTCATCCATCTATCTATCTATCTATCTATCTATCTATCTATCTGAATGTGTTCATATTCATCTATTTGTGTTCTTTATCTATCTATCATTATCTATCTATTCATCTATCTATCTATCTATCTATCTATCTCTGAGTGTGCTCATTATCTATCTATCTATCTATCTATCTATCCATCTATCTATCTATCTATCTATCTATCTGAATGTGTTCATATCTATCTATCTATCTATCTATCTATCTATCTATCTATCTGTGTTTATCTCTACATGTCCGTTACAGTTTTACAAGTGATTTTTTTTTTGTTTTTTTTTTGTTAGTGGATATTAGAGATTTTAAATTTTCTTCTTTTTCAAATTATTCATAAATATACACACACACACATACGCACACACACACACACATATATATATATATATATATATATATATATATATATATATATATATATATATATATATACATAAAAATATATACAGGTACATGTCCATGCCCTATGTTTCGCACGCACTCATACGCGCGCACATACACACATTTCTGTAGTTCACTGCTACTAACAAGCAGAATTTTTTTCTTTCCTGATGATGGCCATGTTGGCCGAAACTAGTCGAGGAATCTAACTGAAATAATAAAACGAAAAAATATTAATATACAACCCAGTGTGTCTGAAGATTTAAATTTTGAATATTTTTATTGTTCAAAAACATATATATTTACATATATATATATTTACACACACACACACACACACACACACATATATATATATATATATATATATATATATACATATGCAAATTATTTTCAGATAGAGTGTATCTGTAAAGGAACCAATTAATGAATAAAAAAGACGAGGAAAAGAATAGTTTATATATATATATATATATATATATATATATATATATATATATATATATATATATATATATATATATATATATATATATATATATAATAATTGATAATTTAATAAAAATCCAAAATCACCTCATATGGTGAATATTCTCTTTCGGCAGACGAAGATATCAGTCGTCTGTCTTAACCACCCCGGTGTGAACTGAATTCGTGTCAGAAAAAGAAATTTAACACATCAGGTGATCGGAAATTACTGGCGAATGAACGAAAATTTTAATTTCCAAAGAAAATATAAAAAACTACTGAAAAAAAAATGTCTTGAGGGCTTTATACTGATCAACCAATCGAATATGATTTAGGTTAAATTGAATCTAAGAGAAAACGAAAAGAATTAGAAATTATTATCTTATAAATGTGTCATGCCCAAAAGTATGAATGTTGGTACCATTACCGAAGGCCTGAATGATCTTTTTCGTCTCACCATTGCTCAGTTGGGAGGACAGTGGGTTTGACACAAAACTATTTTAACCTATTCTCTTTCTACCTGAATAACTCGAAGGGTTTTTCAGTGATTCTTACGACAAATGGTGTCAAGATGGCAAAACGTCTGAACTGAAAACCTGAGAAAAAGAAACTCAGTTTAGTGTTATTTTAGATATCAAACATTTTGTGGAATGGACAATTATGCTGTAAAACAATTAGGACAATTTTGCCATTACCCACTAAATCTGTCACTTAGCGATAGGCATATCGCATTTTTTCCTTTCTGATTGTGAGCAAACTGTTTCTTTGGAGTCTCTATTCTCCTTCGATCTTCCTCATTTCTCGTGTGCGATTTTCAAGGCATTACAAAATGTCATCGGTAGAACCACATATGTGTTTTTCTTTATGCTTTCACCAGACTTGGCGAAATTGTCCCTCATTCACTGCAGTAGAAGAGATTAGATTTTATATAAAAATCTATCTCAGCTCGTTCATTATTTATCTATCTATCTATCTATCTATCTATCTATCTCAGGTCGTTCATTATCTATCTATCTCAGGTCGTTCATTATCTATCTATCTATCTATCTATCTATCTATCTATCTATCTATCTATCTATGTCAGGTCGTTCATTATCTATCTATCTATCTATCTATCTCAGGTCGTTCATTATCTATTCATCTATCTATCTATCTATCTATCTATCTATCTCAGGCTGTTCATATCTATCTATCTATCTATCTATCTATCTAAAGTCGTCCATTTTCTATCTTTTTCTCTATATATCTCATCTATCTATCTGTGTCTATACATATATATATATATATATATATATATATAGAGAGAGAGAGAGAGAGAGATTGAGAGAGAGGGAGGGAGGGAGAGAAAGAAGAGAGATTTTATATAGCAGTCTAGCACTTGTTTAGTTTCAAGGATATTTCTTTTATCAACTATATGTGACCGAAGACATTCGCTTTCCGACCATGAGTCATGGGTTCGAATCTCTCCATCGTCGATTTGTCAGGAATGTTATGCTATCGGCTTGGGAAAACGGCCCCACCCTGCAGTACCGTTAGATAGTACCTGAAACCAAACGTTGTGAGCGAAATTGGGCAATCGGAACTGTTCGAAAGCCGTCGATGCTAGCACGAAGTCACCAGTCATCGTGACTGAGGTTTTGAACGTACTGGCCGTGTTCAATCAGCTGATCACACCAGATTATACGCTCTCTCTTCCAGAAACTTTAAGTTTCACTCAGAAATGTTGCAGTTTGAACCACATGCGGGCCCTGTGGGTATTGAACAAACACGAATGTGCCAGAGAAGGCACCCCAAGTACACGCCGAGCTGGTGGAGCATTTAATATCTTACTGTGTTTTCGAAAGGCATTTTTCTTTGTGTTTGTGCACATTCAGACTTTCGTGCCGGACGTTCCATTGTCTGTTACTCCACCATCCTGATAAATTTCTGCATCTGCATTCATTTCACGTCCCCAATTTGTAATTCAGAACTTAGACTGTCTCTTTTACTGACAACCATTCAGTTTAGTTCTTACGTTTTGCTTTTCTTGACGAACTAGCTCGTTTAGTTTTCTTTTCTGCAGTCCCTAGACATGTGAAATGTTTTCAAGAGACGAGCTTGACAGAATTTAAGCTGCCGTAAACACCCTAAACACAATAATGCTAAACACAACAATGCTAAACACAACAATTCTAAACATAACAATGCTAAACACAACAATTCTAAACACAACAATGCTAAACACAACAATGCTAAACACAACAATTCTAAACACAACAATTCCAAAGACAACAATGCTAAACACAACAATGCTAAAAATAACAATGTTAATATCGTACGGATCAAGGCCAAATTAGTGGGCAGTCATTAGACAAAGGAACTAGCGTGCGAAACAATTTAGTTAACTGTTGCATTAATGTAGGCGCATTTTAGCTTTTAGGCCGAAATTAATCGGGTATTTATCCACCATGGTGAGGCATTGTGGTGATTGGACTATAAGTAATCAAGAACTGATATTCAAATTCAGTCAGTTAAGCAAAATGAATGTGTGGAATGGGGCAGTTAACCAAAAATGGTTTTCAAAATGAGGCAGTGAACCTAACTCAGTTTTCAAAATGAAACAGTTAACCAAAATCGGTATGGAATATGGCTCAGTTTACCAAACTCGGCTTTCAAAATGAGGTAGTTAACCAAAATCGGTTTTCAAAATGAGGCAGTTAACCTAACTCAGTTTTCAAAATGAGACAGTTAACCAAAATCGGTATAGAATGTGGGTCAGTTAACCAAAACCGGGATACCAAATGGGGCAGTTAACCAAATTCTATGTAAAATGGGGCATTTAACCAAAAACGGTTTTCAAAATGAGACAGTTAATCAAAATTGGTTTTCAAAATGAGGCAGATAACCTGAGTTTTCAAAATGAGACAGTTAACAAAAATCGGCATGCAAAATGGGTCAGTTAATCAAATTCGGCTTTCAAAATGAGGCAGTTAACCAAACTCTCTATGTAAAATGTAGCAGTTAAACAAAAACGGTTTTCAAAATGAGACAGTTAACCAAAATAGGTTTTCAAAATGAGGCAGTTGACGAAAATCGGTTTTCAAAATGAGGCAGTTAACCGAAATCGTAAGTAAAATGGGGCAGTTCACTACACTCTGCAAAATGAGTCAGTTAACTACACTCAGTATGCAAAATTGGGCAATTAACTAAATTCGTTGGGCAATTAACCAAAATTGTTTATATATATGTTGGTTAAACATAGAAAGAAAGAAAGAAAGAAAGAAAGAAAGAAAAAAAGAAAGAAAGAAATGTAAGCAAAAAAAGAAAGCCTGGTCTAAAGAAAGGAATTGGTAGTAGAAAGATCAAAGAAAAGAAAGCGTGAATGTTTCAGTATTGATTCTGATGATGGCGGGTCTGTGAATGTGAAGGCGTAATCGAATTGTTCAATTACAGATTACAAATAGGATAATTTTTCTCATTACGATACGTTATTATCAAGTTCTTAAATCAGCACATTTTACGTTAATATTATATTTAGAACATTTTGCTGTTGAGACAGACAGGCACACAAAAGACTGTAAGGAAAAGAAGGAAGGAAAACAGAGCAACTCTTTTCGTGTTATTTTCTTAGATGTTTTTTAGCAACCTGTGAAGAGTTTTAAATTGCATTTTAAAGACACTTTCTTTTCATACAAATGCATTTTACACTTTTAGAATTTGACACCCGTTTTTTTTTTGTTTTTTTTTTTAAATTCGAGCGTTTTGGGGTTAGATAATCAAATTTGCATTTATCAAAAAATAGTACAGATATGTAATAAACGTAAAACCTTATTGCAAAAACTGACACAGACTTCGGTAGCCTAGACTACAGGATGTCTGAAAAGTAATATATATTTGATTTGTTTTTGTTAAGAAAATCACGCGAGCTCACACACACACACACACACACACACACTTGTGCAAATTAGTTGAAACAACCGCTTTAGTTTCCTTTCTTTCACCATGCGGTCAGTCTTAGACCCACAGGAGTGACAGGGTGTAATCGATTTCTTTTTTTTTTCCCCTCAGATTAGGTCATTTGCAGTGGTGTGCAGTAAATCTGAATGTATTTCGGGGTGTATGATGAAATTTATTTGGCCTTGAAAAATATTGTCTTCCGTGATTTTCTTCACGCCCAGATACTATTGTCTCAACTGTCGATTAGTTGTCCTACAGCCACTGTCTCCGATGGACGTTACACCAAGGAAGCGTACGAAAATTGTAACGCTGCACGAACACAATGGAAAGCCTTACCAGTGAGCAAATCAAACTACTATAGACTGGCCCGGAAACTCTCCTGATTTAACTCCAATCGAGAATCTGTGGTCAATCTGTAAGGAACGACTTCATGGAATTGACATACAAAGTACTAACATGTGCACCGGATCATGTTTCATTAGAAAAATACGAAAAACAAGTAAATAATAACGGAATTATTCGTTTTGTTTCAATTAAATTGCATAAGGGTGTGTGTATATATATATGCACATTTCATTGAAAACGACAGACAAGTTGCTTTTATTTAGTTTTTTTATCAAATTTTTCATGCGATCTAATAATTTTGCGAAGGCAATTCGAGAATTGCCTTCGAAAGGTACGCTGCATCGTTGACAACCGTATTTGTTTTCACTAACTCGAGAACGCAGAACGCCTTTTGCTGAGGATTCGCCATTCCGGGTGTAAACAAACAATTGAACGCTGCCGGAGATACAACGCGACTACAGCACCCCTGTGGAAGTCAATCAAAAATTAGAAAACCCCTCTTTAAAATGGCCACTGACTCCATGACGATGCTTGAGAATTGAAGCACTACGTTCATTCTTTTTTAATAACCCTGTATATCTATAGCCATCCACATACAAGCCTGTTTCGCGGTATCACAGCTCATCATGGCTAGATATCCGGTTGCTTCAAGCTGGGATCGAAACCCTACCGATATGGCATCAGTCGGAGATCCTAGCGCTATTGATCTAAAAAGACATAATTTTGTTCTCATTTCCCCCCCACCGCCATATTGACCTAGGTAACCTTTCTTCCAACACCTCTTCAGGGGCCAATCGTTGGCGAAACTGATGTAACAACATTGCTCTGCAAAGATATAGAAATTGGAGTTAAAATTGCAGCAATCTTCGCTTTGGAGACAGAAGGAGAATGATTCTGGTCTCTTCGCTTATTTGGAGGTTAATGGGAATATCTTTTCTATTTTATACTCTTGTTCGTGCATTTACTTCGTTTCTTAAATTTACGTATATATTATTTTTTTTCGGGGGGGGGGGGACAGTGAATGTATTTTAGACGTACTCCGACTTTACCTCCATTTCTACATATTTGCAGACCAATTGTGTTACATCAGTTTTGTCAACCATTTGTTCCTGAAGAAGTGTTGGCCAAAAGCTTACCTCGGTCCATAAAGGAAGAAAAAAATGTACATAAAATTGTGTCGCTTTAGTTTAGAACCATTTATTTATTCTGTGGTACTAAATCATTATTCATATATATATATATATATATATATAGAGAGAGAGAGAGAGAGAGAGAGAGAATTTGTCTGACGATCGCAAAGGGCGTGAAAACCAGGCTCACAAACTCACAGCATCGCAACTAAATATGTTAGCTCTATCGCTGATATTGAGCGCATATATAATATATAAATAATATATATAAATTGCATATATATATATATATATATATATATATATATACCCAACTATAGGATTGGTGTATACGGAATAAATTCCAATAACCAACAGATACTGATGAGTGCTCAATACAGAGTGGAGGAAATATAATCATTTATTCGAAAATTATGACATAAAAATGTTATAAAATCACTACAAAAATAACCATTTTGTTTCAACATTTCTGGTGTCTTATCAAGTCATGGTGTTGGATTCATCGCCATCACTTGATAAGACACCAAAAATTGAAACAAAATGGCTATTTTTGTAGTGATTTATAACATATTTATGTCATAATTTTCGAATAAATAATATATATATATATATATATATATATATATATATACACATATACATATATATATATATATACACATATATATATATTTATATACATACACATTATAATATATATTTATATATACATTATATATATATACATTATATATATATATATATATATATATATATATATATATATATATATATATATATATATATATATAGGGGTGTATCAAAAATACATTTACTAATATTTATCTTGCATTTGACCATGGCTAGTCACTCCTCAAGTGATTTCTGTATCTTTCCCGGTAAATTGCATTCAACACGTCATTTTTTATTAAAACGTCTGTTGTCACCGCTAGAAACAAAAACAAAAACCATTGAGAAAGTAAATTACATTGGTTATTATTTCTTCATCAAGATCTTCACCGAAAACAGATGTTCTCTGTTTGTGTAGATTCATGTAAACTTGGGTGTGTGTGAGAGAGAAAAATACATATATTTTTCCTAATTTCTACAACCAACCAAAGCAATACGATCTTCCGTCTAATAAGGCATAGGTCTTCCATGTCGCCATAAAACAGATCTTTTACAGGATCAAGCATAGAATTACAAGTCTGGTACATATAATATCCAGGAATGCATTTGTCTAGGAACGCATATGTCCAGGGACGCAATTACCCGGGACGCAATTGTCTGTGACGCATATGTCCATTGGCGCATTTGTCTAAGAACGCTTATGTCCAAGGGCGCAATTGTCCAGGTCGTAATTGTCCGCGACGCAATTGTCCGGGACGCATATGTCCAGGGACGCATTTGTCTAGGAAGGCTTATGTCCAGGGACGCAATTATCCGGGACGCAATTGTCTGGGACGCATATGTCCATTTTTCAACTGGTACCAGGATGTTAACAAACGGTCCCTTAAACGCTGCAAGAAACGGGATGAATGTTCTGAAGAACAACCATTCTGGTTCAATTCTACAATAAATGCTTAATGGGATTGAAATCTTCGATGTTTGGTGACCTGTTATATAGGAATAAATTGTCACTTCCGACAATTGTGTTTGAACCTAGATCGCCAGTGAGCAAACACAGGCGATCCCATTATTGAATTAAGTAGACCATGTGACCATAGACGAAATGCATATATGTAGGAAGTAGCTGACGACTCAGTTATGTGCAATGCGTGATACACGCTTAGGCGATCATGTATCTTTTGATACCTGACTGACGAGGCAGATTTGTTCCCGCAGTAGGTTGCCATTTCTTTCTGCAGTCTGTCCTACTATTTACCAATAGCCGAGAGGAAAAGAGGATTCGTAGCTTTCCCAAGGGTATTAGCACAGTGGGAGAATACTGGCTTGCAGCATTCAATATCTCCAAAACAAATCTTCTATACTCACCGAGCTGACCCCTGAATCTTCGCTTACCATGGTGAATGGTTCTTCTCTCTTGGAGGTCCTGTTGCATCGAACGGGTATTGGGACTCAAGTTCACCCCGACCTCAAGTGGAATATTTATACGATCCATCGCTAATGGTTCCTTACACTTGACTCTTCCTGGTTTCTAGGACAGTTTCGTACCAGAAAATTGCGTCCCTGGACGTATGCGTTCCTAGACAAGTGCGTCAATGGACATATACGTACCTGACAATTGTGTTCCGGGACATAAGCGTTCCTAGACAAATGCGTCCCTGGACATATGCGTCCCGGACAATTGCGTCACGGACAATTGCGACCTGGACAATTGCGTCCCTGGACATAAGCCTTCCTAGACAAATGCGTCCCTGGACATATGCGTCCCGGGCAATTGCGTCGCGGACAACTGCGACCTGGACAATTGCGTCCCTGGACATAAGCGTTCTTAAACGAATTCGTCCCTGGACATAAGCGTTCCTAGACAAATGCGTCCCTGGACATAAGCGTTCCTTGACAAATGCATCCCTGGACACATGCGTCCCGGACAAATGTGTCCCTGGACATATGCGTGCCACACAAATGTGTCCCTGGCCATATGCGTACCCGACAATTGCGTCCCGACAATTGCGTCCCGGAGATTGCGTCCCGGACAATTGCGTCCCTGGACATATGTGTACCAGACAACTTAGACAAATGCGTTCCTGGATAATTGCATAGCTCTGATAATTTTAAGCTTTTAGGTGTAATTACCATAAACGTTTAAAAAAAAGCATAGCAAGTAATCATAATTTTTTTATCAGGGAATAAAATAAAAAAATCAAAATTTTATTTTTGTTTAAAATACAATGGCAGACTAACAGTGTTGCAAGATCGCTCCAGACATCGTCAGTATGTATTTGTTTTATCAGCGTATTTCTTATGTTAGTAATAGCTGTAATTTTCTTCATCCCCAAATACTTTCTCACCAGTGTTTAATTTTCGGAACTTAGCCATGGGTTCCAAATAAAAATATAATCTATAAAATTCAGAATCTATTAGATGTTTGTGGTACACAATGCTGGAATGAGCTGAAACGGCTAACTTAATTTTCTGTTGTTTTAAAAAAGAAAATTTTCTTTTTTTTTATTTATGGTAACTACCTTTCTGCTTGTCTAGAGTAATTAAAGGTATTGGTGTGCAAAATTCTATATTAAAGGACTCTTTAAAAAAATGCTAACTTCGAAAAATTATCAGAAGTACTCAATTACCCAGGGACGCATTTGTCTTGGGACGCAAATGTCCAGGTACACAATTGTCTGGTACACAATTGTCCGGGACACAAATGTCCAGTACGCGACTATCCGTCCACCCTCTTCCTGCCATGTTTTACAAGAACCCGTTTAAACCAAAACTGGAATAAAGTTGCCATACCTGGGCTGGAGCTGTTCAGTCCACACTTTCCAGTCTTAGATAGAGTTCAGAAGCATCAACGCAAATTTTTGGGTGATGTGTTATTTTCCATTCTACCACCCGTTTCTCCACAGACGAAATATTGCAACCATCTCGTCGCTACTCTATCGTTATTTCCATAGCAAATGTCCAGACGAGCTATACATTCTTTAGTTCCGACAGTTCTAACATTCATAGGTAAATCTCGCCGCGTCGCGTGCACTGGAAGGAATCTATAGCGAAGAAAACGGCGACTTACCTCGTCAAACCAAGCGAAAGCCCGTCGCGTGTATTCTACGACGAAAAATGTGTCGAAAAAGAAAATTACTTACCAAACAAAAGGACACGTATTCCGCATGACATGCTAAAGATGTAATATTTGAATTAAAAATACAAGTCAGTCGCAGGAGTCGCTATAAAAGTATGTTGATATGCAAAAATTGAGCGTCCTCTCCCAGTTGTCGACGAATGGAAAATATGCTCGGACGATAAAAGCAGTTGGCGTTCTCGAATCAGTAGGACGAATTTGGGCATTTTGGCTACTGCGTTTGTTGGAGAGTGGGTTATTTTTCTGACTGGTTGCGTGTATTGTGATTTGTGAGATAGTACCTGTGAATCGAGTTTTCGGCATTTCTTTTTGCCCCCTGAACTTAATGATTTATTGTCTGTGACGTGGAAATAATCTGCGACAAACATTTCCTTTGCAATCCCAGATCGCTTACAGAATCATCCTCATTTCCTTTGTATTCCGATACTAAGAAGTAAGTTCCATTCAGACAGCTCCTTTCCAAGAACCACTGCTTGGTGGAACAGGCTCCCGAGGGGATGCTTCCCTGATCAATACATTTCATCAAGTATAGGGTTAACTATCATTTTTCCTTCATATACTCATAAACTGCACTTTTGGCCTCATTCTCTTACATTCATTCAACAACTTCTTCAATCAGTAACCGTCTAACTTGAGTAGCTCTTTAGCCTTGTATTAGGTGAATAATTAGTAAAAATAAAACTCTTCTGGTCTTCAATAGTGTTGATATATGCCCTTGCATGGAATACTGCTGCCATATGTAGTCTGGAGCCCCCGCTGTTTGTCTTAAGGTCCTCGACAAAATCCAGAGACGGATATGCAATGTGGTTGGCTCTGATCTGGCATCTCGTTTACAGTCGCTCTCTCACAGACGTGCCGTCGCCTCCCTCGGTCTTTTCTACAAATACTTTCACGGTAACTGCTCCGACGAGCTACTTTCGCTGGTTCCCAAACTGCACGAATTTAAGCGTGCTACTAGGTTGGCATCTCAGTGTAACCCTTTCACTGTAGAAACGGTTAAATGTAGCCGTCTCTTCTACTCCATGTCTCACACCTCCCATATGTGGAATCCCCTTCCTCTTACTTGCTTCCCTGATAGCTATAGTCTCCAAATATTCAAATGCAATGTCAATCGACATCTTCAGATGCCTTGATCTAATTCCCTGTCCTTCTCCTCATCCTTTCCTCTATCACCCCTCTTTACTCTTGCTCCCACTCACTGTAACCCCTTGAGTGCTAGTGACACTCTCGCCTTGCTTGGGGTTACAAAGCTTAAAAAGAAATTGTACTCTTCAGTTATTCCTTGACTTGTTTCCATGGAGTCTAACTCTGTACTACCTTGACCCGAGATTGAACTCAAATATAAGAACATATTTCTAATATTTTTTTTTATTTACTTAATTTTACATGTTTTCTTACAACTATTTTTTATTGATGGTTCAAGATTATAAATATGTATATTTTATAATATTATTTTCCCCTGTTCTTTCAGACACAATTTGTCCATCTTCAGGGATCAAAACTGTTTCAAGTCAGTTTGTCTAGCGTCTTACCTGAAATGGGTAACCAGATCAACGCAGTCATAACAACAACAATGATCTCATCTGCGACCATTAGGCAATTGACTGAAGATCACAGGTACTATGAAAGTCATGACAACTGGTGTTGATTGGCATCACTAAACAGATTCCTGGTTGTTCCCTGAGATATGATATTCTTGCTCTTGTTTATAAACACGTGCAACAAGATAAATCCCTCATTTGCCTTGATAATGTCCCTCAGAGAACGAAATGCATCGGCTAAGAACATTTTTTTCTTTTGTCTTTCTATTCATTTTTTATTTTTTTACAGATAGACGCTATCTGAAAATAATTTACACACACACACACACTTGCTTCCCTGATAACTATAATCTCCAACTATTCAAATGCAATGTCAATCGACATCTGCAGATACCTTGATCTATTTCTCGACCTTCTCTTCATCCTTTTTTCTATCACGCCTCTTTACTCTTGTTCCCACTCTCTGTAACCCCTTGTGTGCTAGTGACACTCCCGCCTTGCTTGGGGTGAAATCTTACTTATTAAAAAACCCAGGTTGTGTGTGTGTGTGTGTGTGTGTGTGTGTGTGTGTGTGTGTGTGTGTACGTTTATATATTGGATCGGATTTCCTACATTTTTCAACCGATTTCAACAAAACTTCACAGGACTACGTAAAATTACCTTGCGGTGGTTCTGACAGCGCCAAAAATTGGAAAAACACAATTGTTTTTGCACAAAATCAATTTGTAAACACGATTAAGAGGCATTAATGAAAGGGGGACAACTCATATCGAGTTATACTTATTATAAAACCCAGGTTGGTTGACTGTGCGTGTGTTCGTTTATATATGGGATCGGATTTCCTACATTTTTCAACCGATTTCAACAAAACTTCACTTTTTTTTGGCAGGTAGTGTTTCTTATTGCCTTGCACACTTTTTCCTTTATTTTTACATTCAGAATGCTTTAAAAATTCCATTTACAAGACAATTGTTTATAATAAAATTCTATTCAATCGGTAGACTCATAACGATTGAAAACAATGTTTTTGTTTGATTTTGGGTTTGACCAATTCGTAAAAAAGAAAAAAAAACTAATTAAGACATGCGTGTCCGTCAACCTTAAACAATAATCTTTGTCAATTTTATTTTTCAGTCTTTATGATGGTCGATACTTGATCTATCTCTTACTGTTACATCCCCGGGCAAAGCCGGGCTCTACTGCTAGTGCTTAAATAAAACGCTGCAAAGTATCTTCCATACGCGAATCACACTGAATCCAATTGTTTGATGTTTTTATAAATTGCAAATTGGTGTTATTGCTCTAGATAAAGAGGCACACATATTGTGCTTCCCAAGTTATTCAGGAGGAAGCACGACTTATCGAATCAAGGTAGCTTATTTCGTTAATACAAGGCCCTGTTCCGACATTGATGACGCGTTGATCGATAGATATTGGTTAATTGTATACTTTGTGCTTATGCTGTCCGAGATTTACCTTAACCAACCCCCACAAGTCAGGTTTTGACACAAGGTCGGTTTTTAACGAGGGGACCCGAGTATTTCCACTCGGGCCTCTGGTCTATGCTGGTCTTAGTTTGTCTAAGCTAGTCACAGCTTGTCGAAGCTAGTCATAGCTGGTCATACCACCGTTACGTAACAGATGTTACGCAACCGTGATGGGAAACGCAAGAGAGGAGAGAAGGCCTCCGGCACAGAACAGATAATATATCTGCAGCATCCGTCCCAACGGGAAAAAAAAAACACTTTTTCTCATCTGCCAATCCTTTCGGAAGAATCCAGGGATGGAGAGCCCCATTGATTTTCTAAGCGTATCTTAGATATGGCACAAGGCCAAATGATGGTGTACCCAGTTAAGATCGAATTTACTATTCAGTCGCAACTGTTTTAGCGAGACAAGCTTGTTAACCATTACACCACGCCGATCTGCCCCCGCACTTATGCTGCCCTATACGCAACAAGGATCAATCCATTGTGTGTCGTGATATATACTTCTATTCACATATATTAAAGCTATTTTCAAGTTGTGCCACAGTAGCCCTTCTGTTGGTTCGTACGTCTCATATATTTAAAAAAGTTAGCCCAACGTCAGTCGGTTTAAGCACAGAATTGTTACTGATACTCTGGTAACCAAAGATAAAATTTGGGTACCTCGTTCGCCCACATAACTTCTGTATTAGCTGAGGCACGACATAAATAGACTGGTCTATACATAAAAAGGGGATTTTTTTTTTTAGGGAGGTAATATTTTTAAGACAAGGGCGTGTCTTCTCACCGGACATATTCAACCTATTAGTGAGGTGATTCTGAGAAAATTAGAAGTCCTACCAGGATTCATTATTGGCGGACACAATCTTAACAACATAAGTTATGCAGATGGCACAGCGTTGATAGCAGACTTGGAAAGAAAACTACAAAGACTCCTACAGAAGTTAGTGAAGGAAAGCGAGAAAAAAAGGATTAAACATCAACTGTAAGAAGACAGAATGCATAGTTGTTAGCAAATGAATGAGCCCAGAATGCAAATTTGTAAGCGTTCTGAAAGCAAAGGAAGTATTTGTCGCAGATTACTTCCAAAACACAAAGAAAAATCACTGTAAGTACAGATTCGAATATCGGGGGCAGGAAGAAATGCTGAAAACTCGATTCGCCGGTACTATCTCAAATCACAATGCGTATAACCAGTCAGAAAAATAACTCACTCTCTAACAAACGCCGTAGCCAAAAATGCTTGAATTTTCCGCTGTCGAATCAAGAACACCAACTGCTTTTATCGGCAGAACCTTTTTTTTTTTTTCATTCGTCGACAGCTGGGATAGGATGATCAGTAATTTGCATATCAAAATACTTTTATAGCGACTCCTGTGACGTACTTGTTTATTTTTTATTCAAATATTCCGTTTTCAGCATGTTATGCGGAATACGTACCCCTTTTGTTTGGTAAGTACTTTTCTTTTTCGCCCCTTTTTTCCGTCGTAGAATACACGCGACTCGCTGTCGCTTGGTTTGACGAGCTAAGTCGCCCGTTTTCTTCGCTACAAAATTACAAATCGGAGATACCAAAATCAAACAAGTACAACAATTGAAATATCTAGAAATTGCTTTAACAGAGGACGGAAAGTGCGACACTGAAATCCGAAGGTGCATTGGGATAACGAAAGATGCCTTCCAAAAGCTAAGTAGAGTATTAAGAAACAGAAAAAACTTCGTTAGAAACAAAGAAAAGTGTATTGAACTGCTAAATGGCATCAGTCCTCCTAAATGGCAGTAAATGCTGGACAATCTCCTGAAAGATGAAAAAGAGAATTGAAGCATCAGAAATGTGTTTCTACAGAAGGATGCTGAGAATACCATGGCCCGGTTATATGAGGAACGATGAAGTTTTAGAGGAAATGGAAATAAAAAAGAAACTTATACTTAACATCAAAGGGAGAAACAGCAGAAATCTCTAGTGAAAATAATGAAGAAAGAGGCCTTGGAAAATCTGATACTAAGAGGAGACATTGAAGGCAAGATGGGCAGAGGAAGACAACGCGTGACATACTTAGTGACCTTGAGAAAATGGGTGGCGGAACGGAGTTTAGGAGAAATAACAAAAAGACAAAATTTATTCAGAGCTGCAAAGGACAGAGAGATGTTGAGAGCCATTTTCGCCTATGTTATAAGGGACACACGGATATATATATATATATATATATATATATATATATATATATATATATATATATATATATATGCAAGAATAAAAAAGATGAAAATTATTCTTTTGCTCGCTTTTTATTCATTAATTTGTTCTTTTACAGAATAATATATATATATATATATATATATATATATATATATATATATGTATATGCATATATATATACATATATATGTATATAGAGAAAGAGAAATAGATAGAGAGAAAAGAGCATATATATATATATATATATATATATATATATATATATATATATATATATATATATATATATATATACAGATATATATTGTGTATGAGAAATTATATAAAATTAATCAAAAGCACCTTGGCTGTCATCTTTAATGAAGCTTGCACACACACACACACACACACACACACACACATATATATATATATATATATATATATATATAGAGAGAGAGAGAGAGAGATTCTGTTTTTATAAAATAGTTCGGCTTTTGTTAGTTATTTAATATTTGGTAGAAAAGGGTTTTTTTTTTTGTAGATTAGCATTTATTAGACATGCATCAAGCTACGACAATTGTCAAAATCGAAAAAGTATTAAATTTTTCAATATTTTTTTAAGGGGGTACTGTTTATAATATCGATACAGTGTAAAATTGATCCCTGACTTTTTACGGAGCAATCAAGTCCTAGTTGTTTTGTGTATGAAAACGGGCTTTTATTTATTTTTTTTTTTTTCATTTTTTCATTTTTTTTTTTTTTTTATTTTGCATAAAGAACAGGACTATATATACATTATTTGTTAAGGAACAAGAATTTACATAAAAAAAAAAACCCCGCACGACCCAATAATTTTTTAAACTAATTTTCGAGGTTGGGAAACAGCGATAAGGAAGCCGAGAATATATTTTGACTTTTTTTGTCTTTTTTTGTTTGTTTGTTTCTTTTTATATTATTTTATTGAGAGTGAAAAAAAAACAGTATTTTGAGTTTGAAATCTATTAATTATTCAATCATTTTTTTGATAATTTTCTTTTTTCAGATTCTTTCACGCACCCCCTTTTTTATATATTTTATTGCCTTACTTTGAATGAAATGATTGCAAATAGAATATATATATATATATATATATATATATATATATATAATTATTTATTCGAAAATCATAACATAAATATGTTATAAAATTACTACAAGAATAGCCATTTTGTTTCAAAACCGTTCTGGTGTCTTATCAACTGTTGCATATATATATATATATATATATATATATATATATATATATATATATATATATATTCATATATGTTTCATTAAATAATATAGACAAGTGTTGTCTATTTATTTAATGTAATTTCATTCATATCGTCTGATAAGCTTAATAACATTATCATTAAACGAAGAAAGAAAATCACAATATTGATACATATTTTTTTAATCCAATCTAAGCTTTCGACTTACATAAGCCATTATCAAAGATGACAATTACTGTACAATATATTAAGCAATACACGGGCAAGATGATAATAGTCCGTTTCTGTTTATTTATATATATATATATATATATATATATATATATATATATATATATATATTAAGCATTTCACCCCAAGCAAGGCAAGGGAATCCACTAGGACGCAAGGGGTTACAGAAAATATAGAGCAAGATCAGATAGGAGTGATAGAAGAGGGTAGGAGGAGAAGGGTAGTGGATAGATCAAGGCAACTGGAGATGTCGATTGACATTACACTTGAATAGCTGGAGATTATAGCTCTCAGGGGAAACTGGAATAGGGAAGAGAGTTCCACAGGTGAGAGGTGCGAGACATGAAGCTATTAGAGTAGAAGAGACGGCTACATTTAGGAGTTTCGACAGTGAAGGGGTGAGAGCGGGATGCCAGCCTCGTAGGGCGCTATATATATAGATATGTTTGTGTGTGTGTGTGTGTGTGTGTGTATATATATATATATACATATATATATATATATATATATATATATATATATATATATTCATTTAACATGAATAATTATTATACCACAAATATATTTGGCATATGCTTCTGAGATCCTATCCTGTTTTCATTTAGACAGTTTTTTCCCCTTTTTTCTCGTATTTTCTTACTTATCACTTACTTTTTCCAACTATCTCATCTTTGTTTTACTTAGTTCAGTTGTTCTGAGAA
This sequence comes from Acanthosepion pharaonis, assembly GCA_903632075.3. Taxonomy (NCBI): domain Eukaryota; kingdom Metazoa; phylum Mollusca; class Cephalopoda; order Sepiida; family Sepiidae; genus Acanthosepion; species Acanthosepion pharaonis. The sequence goes on from CAHIKZ030001183.1 coordinate 115,012, forward strand.
GATGACTGGATAAACAAATGATTGCAAAATTGTATATGCGCATGCCTGTGTTTATATGTGTGTATGTGAGAGAGAGAGAGAGGGGGGGTGGAGATTTGACAATCTGTACAGATATTACACTAACCTATGGCAAATGTACCCAGAGTCGACACTTTGACCCCAAACGGAACGCAGGGATTTTAAATTTCTAGACATCAATACAGTTGTCCCCAAGGCCCAATGATCTACCGAAAAGCATATTCCGATCTTTTGTGAATATCTATGCAGATGATAGAACGGGATATGGATGCATCTCTGACAAATCTAGCTGATCAGAGTCTGGCAGTTGATCTCTCCTCGTATCTGGCGCTAACAATAGCAGTTGGGAATAAAACTGGTTGGTCACATTTAATACCTAAAAAGAAAAAAAGAAGACTGAAATTATCGTCTATCGTAATGGATGAATGTTCACTCAAGAAGTCCCCTTTATTTTGTACGATTGTTAGGCCTTAAAGCTCAATTCCGACCTCAAGTAGAACTCGTATATACGATCATCGCCTAAGAGGCTGGAAAAAGGGTATCTTTCCTGTACCGGCTCCTCCTGCTATCCTCTGTATTTACAATACAAAAAAAATGGAGTACTGCTGCCATATCTGAGTTGGAGCTGCCCAGTCTTTACTTTCTAGTCTTGATAAATTTCAGAAGCTCCGACGCGGGTAATGAATTATGTTCCATACTACAACCACTTTCCCCACAGACGAAAAGTTGCTCGCTTCTTGCTACTCTATCGTTATTCCCATGTAAAAAATATTCAAACGCACCACATTCCTTAGTTCTACCCCACTCTCGACTAAACCCCGCCAGGCCGCTTATACTGAGCGGAACGAGCCTCATCCATGTCGTATTCCATTAGTCTGAAGTAATTTTCACTTAAATAACTTCTTTCTCCGTACCGCTAATATCTGGAAACGATTCACGGCTACTACAATCTTAATTTGTTCAATTCTACGGCTAGCCGTTATCTTTCCCACATATCCTCGAAAACTGCGCCTCTTACTGCTAACTATTACCGCTCACACAACAACCTCCTTCAGTAAACCTCTACCTTGAGTGGCTCTTGTGACTTGAACACCAGTAAAAAGAAAGTGGTGATACATACGTAAATACTTATGCAATTTTTGACGGGTTCTCTGCTAGCACATCTAGTTCTATCCTGTCAGTGGCGCATATCTTTCTTTCTGGAATCCGACACCGAAATCACAACACGCCTTGGCACAGCTAAAGATGTCTTCCAAAAGCTAAGCAAAGTATTAAGAAACAGGAAAATATCATTAAAAGCAAAGAAAAGCATGATCAACGTATGTAATATCAATCCTCCTACATGGCAGTGAATGCTGGAGAATTTCTTCACAGATAAAGAGAAGCCCAGAGTCAACAGAAATGTGGCTCTACAGAAGGATGCTGAGAATACCATGGACGGAGTGCGTAAGCAGCGAGGAAGTTTTAAGGAAAATGAAAACAAAAAGGGCACTTATACTTAGAATCAGAAATAGACAGCTGGAATTACCTATACACATAAGTCCGGAAGGCTTGGAGAATGTGTCACCCACAGGTCATATAAAAGAGAAAAGTGGGGGAGGGCATCGTGCTACCTACCCGATGAGCTTGTGCGAATGGATGTCAGAATATGGGGTGAAAAGGATAGCAAAATACCAAATGTTACTAAGAACAGCAAGGGATAGGAAACTGTGGAGGGCTTTGAACTTCAACTTCTTGAAGGAACGCGGCATATAGAAGAGAAATAACAAACTTTTTTTCCTTATTTTCAGTGCGTTTATATAGTAAAATGATTCATAATGCATTTACATTATATATATATATATATATATATATATATATATATATATATATATATATATAAAAAAATGACAATAGGAAAACTAGTAATTGCTGACGCGTTTCGTCCAATGTGGACTTTATCAAAGCAAAATACGAAAAAAAACTACAATTACTAGTTTTCCTATTGTCATTTTATTCGTGAATATTGTCTTATCTACTGGTTAAATCAGAGAAATTTTCATATATATATATATATATATATATATATATATATATATATGTAAGCAAATATATGGATATAGATCCGACTGAAGAAAAATACAGAAAAAACAAACAAAAATCTTAATATGCAATTATGCTGTATTAATGTTAATATAAAGTCGACGTCGGACGTTTCGGTCTATTTAAGACCATCTTCATTTTATATGTTCTAATGTTAATTATGTTTAAATGAAAATGTCCATGAAGATGGTCTTAAATAGACCGAAACGTCCGACGTCGACTTTATATTAACATTAATACAGCATAATTGTATATTAAGATTTTTGTTTTTTTTTTTCATATATTTTATATATATATATATATATATATATATAGGCACGGATTGAGGAATCGGAGAGCCGAGTTGGAATTCCAGTCAAATCCATTACATTCACTTACGTGCTAATACC
>CAHIKZ030001183.1:122500-215000 GCA_903632075.3 Acanthosepion pharaonis
CATTCCTTCTTTCTTTCATTCTTTCCTTATTTCTTTCTATTTTCTTTCATTCTTTCTTTCATTCATCTTTTATTTTTCATTCTTTCTTTCTTTCTTTATTCTTTTTTTCTTTCATTCTTTCTGTCCTCATTCTTTCTTTCTTTCATTCTTTCATTCTTTCTTTCTTTCGTACTTTGTATTTTCATTATTTCTTATTTTCTTTCTTCTTTCCTTCTTTCTTTCTTTCATTCATTTTTTCTTTCGTTCTTTCTTTCTTTCTTTCATTCTTTCTTTCTTTCGTCCTTTGTATTTTCATTATTTCTTATTTTCTTTCTTCTTTCGTTCTTTCTTTCTTTCATTGATTTTTTCTTTCGTTCTTTCTTTCATTTTTTTTTCATTCTTTCTTTTTTCGTCCTTTTATTTTCATTTTTCTTTTTTTTTCTTTCTTCTTTCTTTCTTTCTTTCTTTCATTCATTTTTTCTTTCGTTTTTTTTTTTCTTTCTTTCTTTCTTTCTTTCTTTTTTTTCGTCCTTTGTATTTTCATTATTTCTTATTTTCTTTCTTTTTTTTCTTTCTTTTTTCATTGTTTTTCTTTCGTTCTTTCTTTCTTTCTTTCTTTCATTCTTTCTTTCTTTCGTCCTTTGTATTTTCATTATTTCTTATTTTCTTTTCTTCTTTCCTTCTTTCTTTCTTTCATTCATTTTTCTTTCGTTCTTTTTTTTCTTTCTTTCATTCTTTTCTTTCTTTCGTCCTTTGTATTTTCATTATTTCTTATTTTCTTTCTTCTTTTCTTTCTTTCTTTCTTTCATTCATTTTTTTCTTTCGTTCTTTCTTTCTTTCTTTCATTCTTTTTTCTTTCGTCCTTTGTATTTTCATTATTTCTTTTTTTTTTTCTTCTTTCTTTCTTTCTTTCTTTCATTTTTCTTTTTTCTTTCTTTCTTTCTTTCTTTCTTTCATTCTTTCTTTCGTCCTTTGTATTTTCATTATTTCTTATTTTCTTTTCTTCTTTCGTTCTTTCTTTTTTCATTGATTTTTTCTTTCGTTCTTTCTTTCTTTCTTTCATTCTTTCTTTCTTTCGTCCTTTGTATTTTCATTATTTCTTATTTTCTTTTTTCTTTCTTCTTTCTTTTCTTTCATTTTTTTTTTTTCGTTTTTCTTTCTTTCTTTCTTTCATTCTTTCTTTCTTTCGTCCTTTGTATTTTCATTATTTCTTATTTTCTTTTCTTCTTTCTTTCTTTCTTTCTTTCATTTTCATTTTTTCTTTCGTTCTTTTCTTTCTTTTCTTTCATTCTTTCTTTCTTTCGTCCTTTGTATTTTCATTATTTCTTATTTTCTTTCTTCTTTCTTTCTTTCTTTCATTCATTTTTTCTTTCGTTCTTTCTTTCTTTCTTTCTTTCTTTCTTTCATTCTTTCTTTCTTTCGTCCTTTGTATTTTCATTATTTCTTATTTTCTTTTTCTTCTTTCTTTCTTTCTTTCATTCATTTTTTCTTTCGTTCTTTCTTTCTTTCTTTCTTTCTTTCATTCTTTCTTTCTTTCGTCCTTTGTATTTTCATTATTTCTTATTTTCTTTCTTCTTTCGTTCTTTCTTTCTTTCATTCATTTTTTCTTTCGTTCTTTCTTTCTTTCATTCTTTCTTTCTTTCGTCCTTTGTATTTTCATTATTTCTTATTTTCTTTCTTCTTTCTTTCTTTCTTTCTTTCATTGATTTTTTCTTTCGTTCTTTCTTTCTTTCTTTCTTTCATTCTTTCTTTCTTTCGTCCTTTGTATTTTCATTATTTCTTATTTTCTTTCTTCTTTCCTTCTTTCTTTCTTTCATTCATTTTTTCTTTCGTTCTTTCTTTCTTTCTTTCATTCTTTCTTTCTTTCGTCCTTTGTATTTTCATTATTTCTTATTTTCTTTCTTCTTTCCTTCTTTCTTTCTTTCATTCATTTTTTCTTTCGTTCTTTCTTTCTTTCTTTCATTCTTTCTTTCTTTCGTCCTTTGTATTTTCATTATTTCTTATTTTCTTTCTTCTTTCTTTCTTTCTTTCTTTCATTCATTTTTTCTTTCATTCTTTCTTTTGTCATTCTTTTGTTTCATTCCTTTTTCTTTCCCGTTTGTGTCTGACTCTCCATTCTCTCATACATTTTTCGTCACACCACTCTCTTTTTCTCTGTCATTCTTTTTACTGTCGCTTTTCTCTCTCCCTCATTTCTTACACCTCGTTCTTTCTCCTTCTGTTCTTCTGTCTCCCTCTCTTTCTCTCTCACTCTTACTCCATCTTTCACTTCATTTTTTATCCATTTTGGCTAATTTTTCTTCTTTCTTTTTTTTTCTTTTTTAATATGTCTGCAGAGATTTTCTTTCGCAATCCATTCTCTTTATTCTTACATTTCATTCACTCTCTCGTTTTCTTCTCTCTCTTCTCTTTCTTCTCACTATTATTTCTTTTTCTTATCTCCTCTTCTTCTCTTCCTCCAGTCTTTACCTTCTCTTTCATCGCGTTCTCACTTTTCTCGTCTCTTTTTTTTTTACTCACTCCCGTCTTCTTTTTATTTCCCCCCTCTTCTCTTCTTCTCTTCCCCCACTTCTCTTTTTACTTTCTCCTCCACTTCTCTATTTGGTTTCTTTCTTCTTCTCTCTCTCTTCTTTTTTCTTTTCTCCTCCCCTTCTCTCTTTGTTCTCTTCCCTTTTTCTTTCTCTTTTATTTGTAGCCCAACTCTTTCCCCCTCTCTCTGCCTCTTAACTTTCTATCTCTTTTCTCTCTCTCTCATTTCTCGCAACTTTCACCTTCTCTTTCTCTATGTTGCTTCTTTTTTTTTTTGTTTGTTTATTTCCTCTCTCCTTCACTTCTCGCTCACTTTTTCTCTCTCTCTCTCTTGTTCCCTGTTTCGCTTTTCTCTCTCTTTGCTCTCTCTTTCTTTTCTCGTAACTCCTCTCTGTTTTTCTTAGTCGCTCTCTTTTCTTTCTCGTGTCCCACTCTCTTTCTCTTTGATCTCATTTTCTCTGCTATGTACGGCATTGTGTTGCAAAAAATGATGACTTTGCGAAAAAGTCGACTAATTCGTATTGCCGAAAAATCGATGACACAAATTCTGACTAACGCCAGAAAAAAAAAAAAAAATGGCGAATCACACAAGACGGAAGCACACGCACAAACAGTCACGCACATACACACAAATATACAAGCGCATATTATTACATCAGTGAGATTTTTGTCTCAGCAACAAATGCCAAAAACATCAAAACCTGGATATAGTTTTTTATCAAACTAAATTTATCAACTGGGCTTAGGCTTAGAAAGAAGATTTTAAAATAAATATTTTATTTTATTCTTTTGTTCTGACCGACTTTAAATATAGCTTGCCACAAAGAAAGCAGTGGTTAGCGATTGGGTTTCATAATAGAAAAACAGGGTTGACGAACAAGGTTCGAATTCCAGTAGAAACTGTTTATTGTTCTTTTTTTTTTAACACGTTGGCTCCGACACGACTCACCAGAGGGTGGCGGTCGTATGTCTGCAAGGCTCACACGACCATCCGGTTGTTTTTTTTTCTAATTTCTTTTCAATGACGATTATTAGGAGTGTAATGCTACGAGAGCATGGTACTCCAGAAGCACATTTTTTTTTCTACAGTGTAACCCGGATATAAGAGAGTTGTCGGGACCGGAGAAGAAGTCTCTTATATCCGGATTTCTCTTATATCCAGGTTTGGTCTATTTTGTTTAGGTAAGTATGGGAACACTTTGGGACCAGAGAAAATCTCTCTTATATCCGGGTTTCTCTTGTATCCGGGTTTGGTCTATTTTGTTTAGGTAAGTATGGGAACACTTTGGGACCAGAGAAAATCTCTCTTATATCCGGGTTTCTCTTATATCCGGGTTTGGTCTATTTTGTTTAGGTAAGTATGGGAACACTTTGGGACCAGAGAAAATCTCTCTTATATCCGGGTTTCTCTTATATCCGGGTTTCTCTATCTGGGTCACACTGTATTTATTTTGTCTTTCCTTTGGGAATTCTATTTTTTTTATTTCGTTCTTTCTTTCTTTCTTTCTTTCTTTCTTTCTTTCTTTCTTTCTTTCATTCTGTCTTTCTTTTTCTTTGATTCTTTCTTTTTTTTTCATTCTTTTTACTTTCTTTCTTTCTTTCTTTCTTTTTTTCATTCTTTTTACTTTCTTTCTTTCTTTTTTTCTTTTTTTTCATTCTTTTTACTTTCTTTCTTTCTTTTTTCATTCTTTTTTCTTTCTTTTTTTTCATTCTTTTACTTTCTTTCTTTTTTTCATTCTTTTTTTTCTTTCTTTTTTCATTCTTTTACTTTTTTCTTTCTTTCTTTCTTTTTTTTCATTCTTTTTACTTTCTTTCTTTTTTTCTTTTTTTTCATTCTTTTTACTTTCTTTCTTTCTTTTTTTTCATTCTTTTTACTTTCTTTCTTTTTTTTTCATTCTTTTTACTTTCTTTCCTTCTTTCTTTTTTTTTCATTCTTTTTACTTTCTTTCTTTCTTTCTTTCTTTTTTTTTTTTTTTCATTCTTTTTACTTTCTTTCTTTCTTTCTTTCAATTTTCTACTTTTCTACTTTTTGGTACCCTTTTTTATTGTTATTTACACAAAGCTGTACCATTCTTTCGTGTGGGTCGTGCGGGACTCTGGGTTGTAAAATGGAACGATGCACCGGTGAGTCATGGGTAATAATTACTACCTATGATATCCTTACCTCATACCGGGTCCAAAATTACCCACATCGTGTTACATTATAATTTTCCATCCCACAAAATGGTTGATATCTAAAAAAAAATCTAAACTAAGTGAGTTTATTTTTTCCAGGTTTTCAGATAAGACGTTTACCCATCTTGACACCATTTGTTATAAGAATCACTGAGAAAACCCTTTGAGTTATTCAGCTAGAAAGAGAACAGATAAAAATTGTTTTGTTTCAGTCCCACTATGTCTTCCTATTGATCAATGGTGAGAGGAAAAGGATCATTAAGAGCCTCAGTAATGGTATCAATATTCACACCCTGGCTTCCATCTTCAAAGTCCATTTAAGAACCATCAAGAGAACGGTGAATATGTTTAAAAAAGAGGGAAAAGTAGAGAGGAAAAGTGGATCAGGAAGTCACAACAGGAAGAGGGATCATCGCTTCAACTTAGAGCTAAATACATTCTTATTGTTCAAAGTAGAGTCCAATAGTGTTATAAAAACCCTGAAGAATTCCAGTAAGATATCTTTAATCATTTCTAAGATACAACGGTTCAAATCTTAATCTAACTATTGAACAATTTTGCTGTTACACGATTTGGACAATTTTGCAGTTACACGATTTGGACAATTTTGCTGTTACACGATTTGGACAATTTTGCAGTTACACGATTTGGACAATTTTGCAGTTACACAATTTTGACAATTTTGCAGTTACACGATTTGGACAATTTTGCAGTTACACAATTTTGACAATTTTGCAGTTACACGATTTGGACAATTTTGCTGTTACACGATTTGGACAATTTTGTTGTTACGCCCGGTGTATGAAACAATGTTAAAACAAAGTCGATTGTACCAAAATTAATTACGATACAGTTTTGGGACCCTAGGACAGCAATGGAAATGAGCCTAGGGAGCCAACGGGCTAACTAAAGTTTAACCAAGCGCTACTGTAGCAATATCAGTTGTCAGCTGTATTGTTAAGGACACACCTGCAGGATGTTGAATAAATAGTTTTGATAATTATCGTCTTGACAACGAAGGACAGCTGAGTGAAGCGGACTTCCCAAGAACTAGATCAACCGACTCTGACAAAGTCGGTCAGCTGAGTGGAGCTGACCTCCCAAGAACTAGGTCAACCTACCCTAAGTAAGAGGGTCAGCTGAGTGAAGCGGACTAAAAAGAATGTCAACAGACCCTGGGTACTTGATAAATGACTGTTTTAGACGAAAGCTGACAGGACAAATGAGGCTTGTCTTTATAAGACTGTGGTTCCTAGCGGCCTATACAAGAAAACCGTTACTTTTCCTCACTTGCCTACAGCCGGAACTTACGAGAAAGTTGCAGCTGAATAGAATTTGATGACTGCTACAATTTAGTTTAATGATTTTTTCCTTGGTAACGACTCGGCCATAGAATTATTTTCTTTGTATTAAGCCACAAGCGTTCTACTAAAAGAATCCTCACCCAAAGAATAAACCTGGTATCTGGTCTGAGCTGCAACGCTACACTACCAGAGTTACAGAATGGGGTATGTGATAGGTGTGAAAGAATAGGTTGTCGGAAGTGAATATTATGAGGATAAGCGGGGTGGATAGTGAATCACCCTTGACTTGAAGTGGTTAACATTGTAGAGTTCAGGGAAGCATCTACACGGGTGCTTGTTCCACAAAGTGGCAGTTGCCGGGGAAAAAAAAAATCTGAGTAGAACTTCTTCCTTACAACTGGAATACGGAGGAAATGTAGGTACTTGGATTCCGTGGACATAGCATGGCTAAGAAGGATTTTTTTCATTATTTTTTCACTCAATACAAAGCCCAATATTTATGTTGTGAGAGAGAATGTTTCCCTATAACTTTGCGCTGTCATTGGACGAAAGACATAAAAATATGCCTACATCAAGAGGAGTAGCAGTAGCAGCAGTACCTCTCGTTGAAAGCAGTCATTCACGGCTAAACATTCTCTTTCCTAGTTTCTATTCAACATTATGTTTCCCTGTACCAAAAGTTAATAAACTCAGTTACAACAATTTGTCTATTAAACAGTATATTTATTTATTTACATCTACCGGCCTGAATATCTACTCAAATATGAGATGTTCTGGGTATGACGATAAACTACATTCGCGTCACGGGTAAGACGATAAATTACAATCAACAGCAAGGCTTCTGATCAAAAGGTTTTGAGGAGCGTGGAACCGTCTCTTAACTGCTGGCGTTCCCAGGTACACCAAGACCCAGGGTGGTAGCACCTGTTATGGACCCAGCTACGGGCAAATAGTTAACTCCAAAATGGGGCCAAAACACGATGAAAGTGTAAAACTAGGTTTTAATACTAGCAATACTTTTTTGAAAAAATTATTACTAGCAATGAATTTTTGAAGGAAATAATTATTACCAGCAATATATTTTTGGAAAAAAAAATATTCCCAGCAATACATTCTTGAGAAAAATGTATTACCAGCAGTACAATAAAATAAAAATAAAATAAAAAATATTACCATGAATACATTTTTTAAAAAATTACCAACAATAAATTAAAAAAAAATTAGCAATACATTTTTGAAAAAAAATACCAGCAATATATTTTAAAAAAATATATTCCCTGCAATAAAAATCTTGTCATTGAGGTTGATCTATGGTAAAACAAAATAACCCAAGACAAACTAAACCAAAGAATACATATTCTATTCATAAGAACCTATCCTAAAAATCGTATCCTCATTAAATAACCCATTGAGGTTGATATGACGTAAAACAAAATAAACCAAACCAATCTAAACCAAAGAATACATATTCTTTTCATACGAACATATCTTAAAAATCTTGTCGGCATTAAATGAAGCACTGAGGTTGATATACCGTAAAACAAAATCAACGAAACCTAACTCAACTAAAGAATACATTTTCTATTCATACGAACCTATCCTAAAAATCTTGTCAGTATTAAATAACCCATTGAGGTGTTGATATCCCGTAAAACAAAACAAAGCAAACTAAACCAATCAAATCTGAGTATCCATTTAAAAAATAACGTTTAAACATGAAATTAAAAATGTGTCGGATTTAATCAATTTCCTAAAAAAAAATGTCTTTCTTTATGTAACAATACGGAACAAAGCAGATATGTATATATCAATAATCAGAAAGATATATGTTCAAAAAAAAATCGGGCTCTATTTGAACAGGAAGTCCTACGTGAACAAATGGTCTAAGGAACGTCAGATCTAATGACTGTTTGCCCTACGGGTCACAGATTCATTTCCTGCCGGAGTGCGCATATTTTTCTACCAAGATTTCTCAAATATTCAGGCCAGTAGATGTAAGTAAATAAATAAATATACTGTGTAATAAATAAATAAAAACAGAGCATCTACTCAAATATGAGTATCCATTTTAAAAAATAACGATTAAACAAATAAATTATATATATATATGTGTGTGTGTGTGTGTAGAGAAAGCGTTAAAGACGCCCTATCGGCTAGTTCCTACTGAAGCCTCTACATTAGACCTTTATCACCATAGGTAAGGAGAAGTAGTTGCGATAGGCAACAATAAACTACAGAACTCAAAATTGATCGCTGCATTTAAGTATTGCATTAATATTTAAGACTACGTCTTAAGAGTTCAACGATAATTCTTCTGCCGCCACGTAATTTAAAGACAATTTGATGTACGTAGGTCTTTACTTTCCGTACTAACAATTGTTTTATTTCCTGTATAACTTTTGCTGAATTTCGCAATTAATTTCGATTATTCCCAAATTTATTCCCAACTTATAAACATTGGTATCGTACAAAAAATTCGTCGCAATAAATAACATAAAAAAATCGCCGAAATGAAAATCACAGTAATGAAAACTTGGGAATCTAAAATTTCATGATTGCGTGTTCGGATCCGGGCCGAAATGTTTTGAATTTGCTCACGGCGTCGGCCTGATTACAAAATGGTATATGTTGGGCTACAGCTTCTAGGAATTAAGTTGAAAACGTGTGACACAATGATACACTGACATTCGCATTTATTATATAGATGTGTGTGTGTGCGGGGTAGTTATTTTGGTTAAGCAAAGTAGATAGTTCTTTTCCTTAGCTAAAACATTGAATGTTAATGACAGTCGGGTGCTGAAATGTTTTCCTTCCGTACAAGGAACATTTAAAATAAATAAAATAAAATATAAATCCGACGTTTATTCGAATTTTGGGAAGTAGGTCGAGCCAGGAAATATAAAACAGCCTACCCTTGTTATGAAAAATGAAAATTGCATGTTTTCCACTTCATTGTAGAATTGTAACTTAATGCACTAAATTCAGCGTATATTTCACTAAATGCTCATTACAGGCGAATCTCAATTTTCACGAGTTTAAATTCCGCAGCTTTGAGCATTTGCTTTTAAATGGGATATTATTATTTTTTTTTTTTTTCCATTTGTGGCCTATTACTAAAAATCGTAGACGACGAAAAATTGGAAAGAAAACCAGAGAAAAAAAAAGTTCTGCAAGTCGTAAGTGCATAAAATATTTGAACAATTATGTCTAAGGCGTTTTTTAGACTTATGTTGACAGACAAATAGACTCTCACTGTAAATGAATCCATTTTTCAATTACAATAATTTAAGCAATATTTTTTCAGCAAATTCATTTTTGTTCTTTTTTATTTCTTGGGAAAGCAATTTTATTTTTGGTTGTTTTTTTTTTTTTTTGTTTTTTTTTTAATTTTTGACAAATAAAATTTAAATGCAACCATGCTTATTATCTTAAGTCCAATGAACGGGTGTGGTTATAGCCTTGCTGCGCAACTGAACACCTGGACAGTCCTTGCCTCCTATCAGCATGGCTGATGCCCAATTCCGCGAGAGCGCCTCTCTCTGCGCCCGCTTGGTCTGACGCTTTCCACTGACCTGAAGTGGAACAACTACATTGAATCAATAGCTTCATCTACCGCAAGGAAAGTTGGTTCTCTGCGTCACAACAGAAGGTTCTTCTCACCGTAGTCCATCCTTCAAATCTACAAATCAACCATTCACCCTTGCATGGAATACTGCTGCCATATATGGTCTCGTGCCCCCGCTGTTTATCTCGGGGTTCTCAATAAGATCCGAAGACGGATAAGCAATATGATAGTTCCTAACCCGGCATCTCGACTACCTTTACTTTCTCACAGACTTGACGTGGCTTCCCTCTGTCTTTTCTACAAATATTTTCATGCCAACTGTTCTGACAAGCTACTTTCACTGGTACCCCAACTGCATGCATTTAAGCGTGCTACTTTGTTGACATCTCGGTCCTACCCTTTCATTGCCGAAACAGTTAAATGTAAGCGCCTCTTCTACTCCAACAGCTTCTTCTCTCGCACTTCTCGCCAGTGGAACTCCCTTCCTCTTACTTGCTTTCATGACAGCTATAATATACAAATATTCAAATGTAATGTCAATCGAGATCTTCTTGATCCTGATCCCCGTCCTTCTCTATATCCTTTCCTCAAACACCCTTCTTTACTCTTGCTCTCACTCTCTGCAACTCTTTGCGTACTAGTGGCATTACCTCCTGTTAGAGTAGAGATGACGGTTGCATATACACAGTTCAGCAGTAAAACAGTGAGACCTAGTCACTAATCTCGTAGCAGGCTTAAATTCATGTAGTCGAGGCACCAGGAAAAAAAGGTCCTTCGAGCAATTGCCATGAAAATATATGTAGAACGGAGGGAAACCACATCCCGTCGATGGATGAAGACGAGATGCGTGGCCAGGATCGATAACATTGCAGACCCTTCTCTGGACTGTATCAAGAATTTTGAGATGTACATTTGGAGTATCAGACTAGATATGGCAACAGTATTCAATACACGGACGAATGTCAGATTTATGTATGTAGAAGATGGAGTCTGAGAAGAAAAATATTTTGGCACGATACAGTCTGTTACATAGGAATAAAGTGTCGCTGCCGAGACTTGAGTTTGAACCTAGATCGCCTGTGAACAAACACAGGCGATCCCATTATTGAATTAAGTAGACCACGTGACCATAGAGAAAACGCATATATAGACAGTTACGTGACGTCGAAGGATCGTTGTTTCTAGTCTATCCTCGATACTATTCGGATCACCATTTCTATTCTATCCTCTAATACTATTCCGACCGTTATTCTCTACACTATCCACTATACCATTTCTCTAATCAGTGGTTACTATTCGAGCGAGTATTATCGAGCAAGTACTATTAGTGCGAGTGATATTCGAAGGCGTCTGACACCAGTATTGTACAACGGCGTTGCTATAGTTGTATCTGCGATTACAAAGTCTCTACTACAATGAGCATTACAAAAGTGACAACTAGTATTCGCTGGTATCACAAAAGTGGTAACGAGTGTTCGTTGACACCATAAAAGCGGCAACGAGAGTTCGTTGACTTCACAAAAACAATGAACCGACCTTCATTGCAGCGGACGTAGCAGTTGATTCGATATAGTCGCTTTACTTCATTTCAGTGGAAAACGTGAGGCCAAAAAGACGTAGAGTGTTGCTCTCCTTGAATTCAGCATCAGCCAACTTAACAGCAAGCAGAAAAGGTTCCCTGTGGTGAATAAATGAAAGTATTTTTGCTTTGGAATATATATATATATATATATATATATATATATATATTTATATACTGATGCATGTTTCATTAAATAATATAGACATGTTTTGTCTATTTTAAGTAAATTCCTTTCATATCGTCTGATAAGCTTAATAGCATTATCATTGAAAGACGAAAGAAAATCATCATATTGATACATGTTTTTTAATCCTATCTAAGCTTTCGGCTTACATAAGCCATCATCAAAGATGACAATAACATTGCAATATATTAAAGAATACACGAAAACAATCATGCGTGAGTGAAAACGAGAAGTATTAAGTATAGGAAGCCGTTGGTATAAACCAATGGCTTCTGTTATCAATTATAGGCAGTTCAGCATATTTGTGGAGATTTCATAGTTTATTTTGTTCAGGTTAGGTTTCAACTGTTTTATATATATATATATATATCTTCAAGTATTTTTAGCTTTTGCTTATTGTTTTCATGTTTAAGTATAGTTGTGCTTTCCACCAGGATTTTTCGGAATTGTGTATGCGACCAGGCATGTTGTTTTAAATTATTATTTAGTTATTATCTAAATTATTATTTAAGGAAACATGCATCAATGAAAAAAAGCTGCCTAAACACACAAACACACACACACACACACATATATATATATATATATATATATATATATATATATATATATATAAGGTGTATTTCGGTAGTAATAATTCTATCAAACATGTTTGATTAAATAATCCTTACAAACGAATTTAACAACATTCGAAAATACTCGGGGCTAAAATAATATAAAATAAAAATAAATATGAAGTTTGAAAAATTTGCCAATTACATAAAACTAATTCCTAATTCGGAAATTTGAAAATAAAATAAAGTTAATAGAACTTTAAGCAAATATACATCCTGAAGATAGGGAAAAGAATGGAAAGGAATAATGAGTGTGTATTAGGAGAGAAGGAAATAACTGAGATATCATACACATGTGCACATAGACAGACATGCATACGCATACACACGCGTATACACACACAAACATGCACATGCCTACAAACATGGCCACAAAAATTAATTAGCCTACAACCAATAAAAAATTGCATAAATTATGTTTTTAACTTTATATATATATATATATATATATATATATATAATAAAGGAAATGAGAAAATCAACAGACAACTGCTGATAGCTCCTGACGAGTGGACCGAATGATTACACAAAGTTTCCTCTAAGAAAAGCTGTAGTCGGGATGCTGAATATAGTATCAATCAACTACGTGAGGAATTTTATATATATATATATATACATACATATATATATATATATAGTCAAATTCCCAGATGAATTCTGTGGACAAGACAGATTGGTATCAAATAACAATTGGAAAAAAATCTTACATTTCGCCGACGCGTTTCGTCTTCCGACTTTTTCAAGGCAAAAATGAAATCAGAAATGTTTTTTGTTATTTATAGTTACATTAAAATTCAAAATTAAAAACATAGACGCTTGTGTCTAAGCCTTTTTCTGGTTAATGTAAAAATAATAATCCCTTACTATAAAAGGTAATTTATATTAATCAGAAAAAGGCTTAGACTCAAGCGTCTATGTTTTTAATTTTGAATTTTAATGTAACTATAACAACAAAAACATTTTCGATTTCATTTTTTGCCTTTGAAAAGTCGGAAGACTAAACGCGTTTATGAAATGTTTTTTTTCAATTTCATTTGATACTATATATATATATATATATATATATATATATATATATATATATATATATATATTCCTATCCAACGGATCTCTTTAAAGCACCAGGTTGATAACTGGCTTTTGGGTTAGCTGTCCTTGATGAGGGTGAAAAAGTCTCTCTGAGCTTTGGTTAGCAATCCTTTTAGTGTTAGTTTCACGATAAAAAGACTTCAGATGGGAAGGAAAACTCACGACAGCTTAACCCGGTCATTATGTTGTATGTGTCTGCCGAAAGCCGTGTATTGGCTGGTATTGACTTTGGTCCGGAGATGTTAAACTCCACGACAATAAAACATGAGGATTGTCGTTCGGAGTTTCCGTGGCAAGTCTTTTGCAACGTTAATTTTTTATCGACAGATGCAAAAAGTGTGGATGGTCCGACACAAGCCTTCACTACTTGAAACAAGTCATTGTGTTGGTTTTCTGACAACTACATCTAATTAGTTCCACACATATCCGGCTACTGCGAAGAACTCTACGAAACAACATCAACTTCATCTTGGCACTTGGAATGTACAAATTCTTCAGGAAAACAACTCAGCACCAGAAAGAAAAACAGTTCTGGTCGCATTGAAGCTAAAGAAGTACAACATTAATATAGCTGCACTGAGAAGTAAGCAATCAGTCAACATGAAACGAGAAAGCAAAATAAGACATCTAACAGTGTTCCTGCTGCACTTGAATGCAATATATTCTCCTGTACTGTTTGTGGTATTTTGTGCAATTCTCGAGTCAGTCTCAAAAGTCATGGCTGTCATAGGCATGCAGATAATTAGTTCGTGCTCGTCGGAACCTCATGCGTCGAACGGCAGGAGAGTCCACCATATATAATCCTATACTTGGATATATATATATATATATATATATATATATATATATATATATATATATATATGGGGGGTAATTTAAATCATTTCATCCAAAGCAAGGCAATACAGCCACTAAGACGCATTGAGTTAGAGTGTGAACGAATATACGGAGAAACATTATCAAGGAGCGAGAACAATAAAAGAAGAGGAATTAAAAAGATAGAAGATAATGATTGCATTGCATTTACGTTTTTGAAGACAAAACTTGACTGGAAAGCGAGAAGCTGGGAGAGCGTCCCAGGAAAGAGACGTGCGATAGAAGAAACTGCTACCATAGAACTTACGGTTCCGTCTAACCAATTCAACTGCAAATTGATGAGACTTTGTTGCCAATATTCTACAGCGGTTAAATTGATAAAGTCTGGGTACCACAGAAGAAAGTAATATTTATTTTGTAAAATAGAAAAATGTGGCACAAGGCCAAAAGGAGGGATAGGTTAAGGCTGGTCTTCAATCTGTCTTATCTTAAACTTAGCTAGTCACGATTACTGACCCAAATATACCACAGTGTTCCTTACATCAAAACAACACATTCTTACTTACCATTCTTACCACAGCCACCATATTACCATAGAGGAGAATTTATCAGAACAATTACCATGAAAGTATTTATAGAAAAGGCAGAGAGAAGTCACAAAACGGTAGTGAGAAAATCGAGATGCCAGGTCAGGATTGATAACATTACAGACCTTTCTTTGAATTTTGTTAAGAATCTTGAGATATACAGCAGAATTGTCCAAATCGTGTAAAAGTAAAATTGTCCATTTGTTAGTCTAAATTTTAAACCGTTGTATCTTGGTGTTATGGACCGGTTCCTTGTACCACGGTGATAGTCCAAGGTAGAACCAATAAAGAAGAACTCGAACACAGCTATGGAATAACACAGATATATTACAAACAGGAATATATACAGAGAAGTAGAAGTGTTAGTATGAACAATCAGGTTTAGTAGAGAGAACAATGTAGTCTCGACCAGTATCACTATTCCAATGTCTTGCAGGAATTGTCTGAACGCAACTCTGATTCGGACTGCCTCTGACTCGACTCTTGACTCGACTTGAACTACTGACAATATTCAGTCACCCCCCCACGAGGGTGTCATGTGGCACAAGGCCTTTTTAGCGTGGGCATTTCCGAGCCATTAGGCTCGGCAAAAAATAACAACCCATTTGAACCCGTATAAACGGGTTCTGGGCCGTTTAACCTCCCCGAAGGAGACTCCGCCCTTCGGCGTAGCCTCCTTCGGGTTCCTCTCGCCCGTAGGAAGAGAGTTTAACCGTGCAGTCGGTTCAAAACTTGAACGACTGACTTCTTGCCTACTCCTGAGGCGCAGTATTTATTAAGTATGGTATAGTCTATTATTATTATTATGGGTAAGATCCCATAACACTTAGAAAGGATTAAAGATATCTTACTGGAATTCTCCGAGGTTTTTATAACGCAATTGGACTGTACTTTGCGCAATAAAAATGTAGAATTACTCTCCAATATTAACAGAGGAATCGTGAGGAAATCGATCATAAACGAAAATGAAATGTTCATCATTAATTAATCATAGCTAAGGATCGGAAGCTTATGAGAATCAGAAAACTAGTGAGGAGAAAGGACAATAAAATAACAAATTTCAGAACGACAGAAGATTGCGATTGGCGCTGCATTTAAATTTCTGAAGATTGTAGATCGCAATGAAGCAAGAGATTATAGTTTCGCAGAGAAAAGTGTGAAAAAAGAAGATATAAAAGTAGCAAAAACGGTTGCATCTCGCGAGTTCAGCAATAAAACGGTGGGACCTAATTTCCAATCTAGTAGTGCGCTTAAATTCATATGCTCGATGTACCAAGAAGAAAAGCAATATTTATTTTGAAAAATACATAAATGTGGCACAAGGCCAAACGCGGGCGATAGGGGAAGACTAGTCATCAATCTGTCTTATCTTAAACTTAGCTAGCCACGGTTACTCACCTGTTGTATTCTTGAGGTGAATAATACAAAGAGAAGAATGAGTGCTTAATAGATTTATTCAGCACCAGTATCCGGTGCTAACGGATACATACAAAAAACACAAAACAATAAGTTACAAAACAATTAACAAGACAACTTATAAGGAATAGAGGAGGGTCAAATGCTGTATAGCCAAACGAAGTAAGATCAGTCCGAATATTAATCAGCTTAGTATCAACTTATTAATGAACGGTATTTAGTCACCCCCCACCCCACGAGGGCATCATGTGGCACAAGGCCGGTTTAACGTGGAATCTCCGAGCCCGTGGGCTCGGCCAAAAATATGCCCTTTGAACCCGTATAAACGGGTTCAGGGTCGGTTTACCTCCCCGAAAGAGACTCCGCCCTTCGACGTAGCCTCGTTCGGGTTCCTCCCCGCCCGAAGGCAGAGAGTTCAACCGATCAGCCGGTCAGCCGGTCGCCCGACTTCGGACTGAACTCACATTATTAATGAACTCTTAAAGTCCTTAATCGTAGACTATTTAAGACTATAAGCCAAGCCATCTGCTAGAGTGCCGAAAGGGTGCTAGCTACTCTACAACATCAGCCAAATATACCACAGTATTCCTTACACCAAAACAACACATTTTTATTTACCATTCTTATCACAGCCACCAGAGAGGAGAGCTTATCAGAACAACTGCCATGAAAGTATTTAAAGAAAAGGCAGTGTTTTGTGGTGGAATTAAAACTATTGCATTACTCTTTGTAGTTGTTTGTCTGTTAATTGGATCAGAAGAAAGGATCGAACCTGAAATAGCGTCGTGAAAGAGAGCGGGAAGCGAACAGAGAACGAATCTGAAAGATGAGGAAATAAAATAAAAAAATATAATAAAAAAAAACAGCAACAGAAAATGGAATCTCTATATAATGAAAGAAAAGAACACTTCTCTAATCATCTGAGTAGGTTTTCTTACAAGAGTTAACGGTTTACTTTGATTTCTCTAATGGTTTTTTTTCCCCACGTCCGCGATTGAGCTAAATCATTTTTGTTTTTCGCCTTCTCGATGCGCGCGGCCATTTTGAATCATCCAATAAAGATAACAAATCGTAGAATATTTATCAATTTCGGCACAAGGCTGATATTACGGAGCACTCACAGAATAATAAACAGAGGAAGAAAAACTTACAAGACCTGAGATGAAAAGGCATGAAATGCAAAACGTTGTTATAACAATACTTAACTAAACTTGTACACTCGTAAAAATAGGTTGATCGATTCGTTTTTTAGGGTTTATCAACCTTAATAAAGGTATGAATCAATATCGTCCCCCAGTTATGGGTTAAATATCATTTTTTAAAACCAGAAAGTATTTTTAGATTCTAAGAATTTTTTATATTTTTTTAGATAATAATGATTTAGTGATTTTCCTAATTAACCCATATATAGGAGGGAAAGAGGTGGATTCATGCTTTCTTAAGGGTATTTGCCTGTAAGCGAGCATAGCAAACCCGACTGCTACTGGAACTCAGCTTTCCGATTAAAATTCCGAACCATTATCCATTACACCACCCACACGCCCAACGTTATAGCACCTGGTACTCAAAAGCAATCACCCATCTAGGTACTGACCAGGATCGACGTTGCTTAACTTTGTTGATCGCATTAAAACCGTTGATTCAACATGATATGGCCATAAGCCTTCTTAAAAACAGGGGAAAATGTATTTGGAAATATTTTTTGGCGAATTAGTATTCGTAAGAGCTTCCTCAGGGCGCGACATTTGTCAATCGAAATTGACTGATAGATGTCTTTTTTACGGTTTATCAACAATTTGTGCATTATTTTAAAGCCGAAAGGTTTTTTCGATTGTACGAATATTTTATAGAGACTGCATATTGCATTAACAGCTTTTGAGAATAACAATAATTTTTTTCCAGATTTAAAATTCTACTATTTAACCCATAACTGGGGGGGCGATATTGATTCATACCCTTATGTTAGAAAGCCGTGTGTAATTCGAACTCGGCTCTTCGCTTTCTCATTCTTAAGCATCATTCATGACACCACCCGCACATCCTGTCAGAATTTAAAATGTTATTTTTATCATTTTATAAGAGGGTCCTATTCATATTATCGATACTAATGTTAATGTTAACTCGATCTTTAATTGTTACAGAGTTATCTGGACTTAGTTGATCTGTTTGACAGATAGATTTCTTATAAATAAATAACAAACTGATATATACAATTTTAAATTAATGAAGAATGATTTACATAAGTTAATAAAAGTATATATCCATTTAAAAAACTAACCATTGTCTTTTGTGTGTAGTAGCAATTCAAATTTTTAGACAATGGTTAAATATCGGAAAACGTGAGAAAAATTAATTCATTTTAATAATGTGGAAATAACCACTGTTTGCCTGATGAAGGTCGCGAGACCGGAAACGTGTGTAGCAGAAATATGGCAAATAAAGTATATGTATTTAAAAAATCCACATTATAACCAAAAACGTTTGCGGTTTATATATATATATATATATATATATATATATATATATATATATATATATATATTTTAAAAAATATATATATACATGTATTGTCAAATGACCGGATATATTGTAGCGTCTTGTCGAACGTAATTTCAATGAAGAAATGAATTGAATAAAATATATATTTTTTTCTTTTCTCAATAATTTTGTAGTTTTTAAACTTAATAGTGATTAAATTTGGATTTTAAAATTGCCAGTTTTTAATTTTAATATTAAATTTTATCATATAATTTTATAATTATTGGTTAGTATAAATTATTTTTAATATTACACGTATTTAAAGATCTGAATAGCTATTAGAGCAGGATTTCGTTGTCAAGCTTTTGAATCTTTCTATACTTCGTTTTTGATTGGTTATTCTAGCTTTTGTAACAATGTTTCCCCCTAGTGTAGGATCGTTAATTAATCTGAAATTTTTAAAACCATTTATTTTATTTTCAACATCATCACTTGATAAGACACAGAGTGTGTTGAAACAAAATGGCTATTTTTGTAGTGATTTTATAACATACTTATGTTATAATTTTTTTATAAATAATAATTATATATATATATATATATATATAAACACACACACACACACACACACACACACACACACACACACATATATATATATATATATATATATATAATCAATTCACCCCAAGCAAGGCGCTAAGATGCCACTAAAATGCCAGTGTCTACTGGGAATGAAAGAGAATTCAAACAGGAAACAAGGGATACTGTAGATAAAATTTCAGAATTTAGGCGGAGACGTTAGAAGTATAGAGTTGAAGTAGACTTTAGAAGGAACCGGAAACCCAATCCTCAATCGGAAACAAGGGATATACCTCTACTCCTGTTCAAAACGCAGAAAGGAGTGCGAACCAGACGAGAGGTGAAACTATCTACTCCTCTTGATGAAAATAAAGGGAATAAATTCTAATTAAAATTTAAGAGTTCAGAGTCGTCAGTAGTATAGAGTTGAAGTAGACATTAGAAGGAACCGGTAACCTAATCCTTAACAGGAAACAAGGGATAAACCTCTACTCCTGTTCAAATGACCGGGCAGAAGGCTGAACCGGACGTTAGGCGATGGAAATAGCGATAGAGTAGCAAGAGGCGTTTTATCTATGGGAAAGGGTTTGTAGGTTGGAAAATAATTCATCACCCACCAGGCCGCGAAGATGCTTTTGAACCTAAGTGAGATCTCAAGCAAGAGAGGGCTGGGCAGCTCCAGCCCAGATATGGCCGCAGTACACCATTTTTCGTCTGATCTGCATCTTGTGAAGATAGTGTTTGTGCGTGCGTATGTGTGTGTGCGTATGTGTGTGCGTATGTGTGTCTGTATGTGTGTGTGCGTATGTGTGCGTGCGTGTGTGTGTGTGTATGTTTGTGCATATGTTTGGAATTTTATAGCATCGGTTATTTACCAATAAATCTTTACTGGTTTTCTCCGTTACTGTTGGATAATTCAGCAATGATGATGATGATGAATGAGAATTCTAGAAGTGGGGTACGCCCGAAATGAAATTCCGGAGGGGTAAAGTTACTTCCCAGAATCTGAGACCTCTGGCCATATTCAAAACATACCTATTTTGAGATACTTCGTTCAAAACAATTTCCCTGCAAAATCTGTTAAATGCTTACGCTACATTGCTATAATAATAATAATAATAATTATTATTATTATTATTATTATTATAAATGGGAAAAATTCAACAACGAGGATTTTATTTAAACTTGAACCAATGATATATATTAGGTTGGTGCAAAAATAATGACGTAATAATGTCGTTTTTGACGTATTTTTTAACGTTAAAAAACGACATTATTACGTCATTATTTTTGCAATATATATATATATATATATATATATATATATATATATATATATATATATATATATATATATATATATATCTGATATTGAAGCTTTCTAATAAGTACTGCGCATATAATATATAAATAATTATACATATATATATTTATTTATATTTATATACACTTTTCACACACACACACACACACACACACATATATATATATATATATATATATATATATATATATATATATATAGGGGAAGAGTTTATAGTAGTTTCAACGAGAGAAAAGTGTGTATATTAAAAAGAAGAGAGAAATCGCAAAGGCTTTAGGTTGTAATATGGATTTCTTTTAAAAAATATATTATGCTTTATTTTCCATAATTTTGATACACAGGTAAAGCGTGGAGATTTCCACATATTATTAACAATAATTCATTTTTTTTCTAATGCTTTTCGATGTTAAATATTCTCGATATGAGACTCCCTTTTTTTGTGCGTTAGTGACACAAGTATCTTCTTGAACTGGCAGTAAAAAAAAGTTCTGCGTGAAGTGTTATAAAACAATGAAGATTGGTCCGACAAATGGTGAAGGAGTTATCGACATTCTTATCTTTTAATGACCACTGAGTGTTCTTAGATCTATTTCCATTTTTTTGTGTTTTTGTCAGCATGCGTATGTATACGTATATTCCCTCTCCATACATACACACTCTCTTATTACAAGGAATTAGTAAACGCATTTGTACACATACACACATACACAAAATTATGGATAATAAAGCATAATATATTTTTTTTAATTCTCACTACAACGAAAAACGTTTGCGGTTTCTCTCTTCTTTTCAATATATATATATATATATATATATATATATATATATATATATATATATATATATATATATATATATATATAATAGCTGGCCACTCGTATTCGAATATATTCGTCTACTAGGGCAGTTAGCCACTCCCTAGTGCAGATATAGTTGTAAGAAAACAAGAAAAATTAAGTTAAAAATAACTATTAGAAAGAAACATTTTCATATATTTGAGTTCAATCTCAGGGCCAGGTAGTAAAGAGTTAGACTCCATGGAAACAGGTCAAAGAATAACTGAACAGTACAATTTTTTTTTTTAAAGCTTTTCATCCCAAGCAAGTCAAGAGTTCCACTAGCACGCAGGGGGGGGGGTGTAACAGAAAGTGGGAGCAGAAGGATGAAGTGAAGGACAGGGAATAGATCAAGGCATCTGAAGATGTCGATTGACATTGCATTTGAATAATTGAAGGTTATAACTATCAGGGAAGCAAGTAAGAGGAAGGGAGTTCCACAGACGGGAAGCGCGATACATGAAGCTTTTGGAGTCGAAAAGACGGCTACATTTAACCGTTTCGACAGTGAAAGGGTGGGACCGAGATGCCAACCCAGTAGTACGTTTAAATTCATGCAGTTTGGGAACTAGCGAAAGTAGATGGTCGGAGCAGTTAAAAGTATTTGTAGAAAAGACAGAAGGAAGCGACGATGCGAGAACGAGATGCCAGATCAGGGCCAATCACATATTTTATTGAGGACCTTAAGACGAACAGCGACGGCTCCAGACCATATAGGGTAGCCATGTTCCATGCGAGGGCAAATGGCTGATTTACAGATTTGAAGGATGAACTCGGGCGAGAAAAACTTTCTTTCGCGTCACAGAGAACCAACTTTCCTTGCGGTAGATGCAGTTATTGATTCAATGTATTTGTTCCATCTCAGGTCAGCGGACAGTGTGAGACCAAGCAGTCGCAGAGAGATGCATTCGCGGAGTTGAGCATCAAACATTCTAAAGGGAGGCAGGAAGGGTTCTCTATGGTGGGTAATAGAGAGCAGTTTTGTTTTTGAGGCCCTAACGTTAACCAGTCATTGAAGATATACCTAGACACAGGTAGTTAAATGAGAACAATTCAATTGTATAAATTAAATAAAAAGTTCAGTTAAAAGTTACTCAGATTAACAAGTACCTGAAGAAGGTTGAAGGGCGTAATCTCCGAAATGTTGTGATAGTAATAACAAAGATGAGGATATTAGACCAAATGTAACTAACAACTGCATATCATCCTCATTTGAGAAGCTTCTTTGTTAGTTTATATCTGACAGATTTATTTTTACATTAGGGGAAATATGGTTTTATTCTTGCATTATAGGTTTTAATGTTTTATTTTTTACATTAGGGGATATTAGGTTTTCTTCTAATTTTCTAAATAACTGGGACAATATGTTGTATTAAAAGGTGTATTGTCTCAAAATGGCATAGATAATAATTTAATGACTGAATATGATACTATGAATAAAAGATTTTGATGAAAAAGAGGAGTCAATTTGACATTAGTTAAATATATATGTGTATGTAAATTATTTTTACATAGAGTGTATCTGTAAAGAAACAACTTGAATAAAAAGACAAGAGGAAAAACTATTTTTAGCCGGTGTGTTTCGTCCTCTGAGAGACATTATCAAGGCAAATGTAGAATTTATTTTGTTGCACATGTTTATAAACAAGAGCAAAGCTGTCATTGGTTTATCAAGGCTTTTAAATTTGAGAACGTTTATGAATATTCATCAGATGAGTGAAAGGTTATTCAAAACATATGGAGGACACAAAGTGCCATAATTCAAATTCAAAGAAATATTTTTCTTTATATATTAAATGCATATTGTATAAATTGTTGTCAGATTGTTATGGTTTGTGATCGACGTAAAAAATATAAATGTATCATGAATATTACCCGCTTACTTTTGTCTTGCCAGACTTTAAATTATAACACCTTGTGTCCTCCATATGTTTTGACCTGCCTTTCGACCACTTTATGAATATTCATGAACGTTCTCAAATGTTCAAATTTAAAAGCTTTAATAAACTAATGACATCCTTGATCTTGTATATAAACACGTGTGAAAAAAATAAATCCTTACTTTTGCCTTGACAAAGTCCCTCAGAGGACGAAACTCGTCGGCTAAGAATTCTTTTCTTATTCATAGATACCCGGTATAACAGCAAAATTGTCCAAATCGAGTAACAGCAAAATTGTCCATATCGTGTAACAGCAAAATTGTCCAAATCGAGTAACAGCAAAATTGTCCAAATCGTGTAACAGCAAAATTGTCCAAATCGAGTAACAGCAAAACTGTCCAAATCGTGTAACAGCAAAATTGTCCAAATCGAGTAACAGCAAAATTGTCCAAATCGTGTAACAGCATGAGATAATTGTTCACCCCACAAAATGTTTAATAACTAAAATAACACTAAACTAATTGATTTTTTTTCAGGTTTTCAGATAAAACGTTTAACCATCTTGCTACCATTAAAAAAATGGGTGCAGTAAAGAGGAAAACTAGATCAGGAGGTCACAACAGGAAGAGGGATCATCATTTTAACTTAGAGCTAAATACATTCTTATTGTTCAAAGCAGGGTCCAATATATATATATATATATATATATATATATATATATAGTTTATGAAAAACTAGGTAATCCGTATGGGTAAACCTAAGGAGGATAAAATCCAAAGAGCTCAATGTAAATTCAGAGCAAATAATTTAAATAAAAACAGACCACTTTAAGGTTCCATGTAATAAATTATTTCACCACAGCCCTTTTAAAAGGACTGCGGATCACCAGACTTTACTTCCAAACAAAAAATGAAAAGAAAACTTACACATTTTTAACGGGCCGTATTAAACATATGTAAATTAACGAAGTGAGGAAGTGAGGGGGGAGAGAGAAGACATGAGTGAGTTAGCAGATATTGACACATTTAAACGGTTAACTTAACGGAGGTTATATATTGACATCGAAGGGGTAGAGAAGAAAAACACTTAGAGAGAAAAAGAGAGAATGAAGTTATGAGAGAAGGTGTCACTAATTTTCTTTGTAAAAAAAAAGGCTAGAAACAGACGCTCTGGTATATGTCAGGATATTGTCAACAAAATCTTCTCCACTTCACTGATAACATCCAGTTCTTGATAATGACTGGGATTGCCGAAATTACTTGATCAAAACAGAAAAACACACATAAACTTCGCACAGTTTATTTTTAATTTTGATCCGATATAAATCTTATTCGTAAGCTGGTATAATATAATTAAGATATAAATAGACAAAAATTATCAGTTGAATTTCATCAAATTTATTTTAATTATCGTTTTTTCCGGGTTACAAGACGCACATTTTTTTCCGAAAAAATATCCTAAAAAATACATGTGCGTCTTCCAAGATGAATGTAAGGCAACGTCCAATCTCATGTCACCTAATTGGCTTGACTGATAGGAACATGGATTTGTACGTTGACTCATTACACTATAATATTAGATATCTATCTAATTCAGCTTTTTATATGATGTAACCTCAGTTAGGTGTTACAATATTTCCAAGACTACAAACCTTCCTGGAGCCTAGCGACAAGCTTAAACATACTCTTTTTACTAGCAACGGCGGGAGTCTTTCTGCTCTTGACTAGTATGTCATTGCCATACAAACAAAATCGGACGAATGATTAATGTAAAACAATACGTGGCGCCATATTTGAAGGACGCATGGCGAATGTGTCGTTGTATGAGAATGACTTTTTTTCTTAGAAATTTATTTCTAATATTAGGGTCCGTCTTCCATGCCCCAGCGTCTTGTAAGCCAGAAAATACGGTAATTCATCTTGCCTGAAGACACACACAGACACTATATATATATATGAAGGAAGATTTTATGAGAAATAAGTATGACAAAGTGGAAAAAGTTTACGCACGACGCGTTGCGTCCTTTAGGTGAAGACAACGGGGAAAATTTGAACACGAGACGCCAATGATACATTACGTCTTGTAAGCCGGAAAATACGGTAATTCATCTTGCCTGAAGACGATATTCAGTCATCAGCCCCCAACGAGGGTGTCATGTGGCACAAGGCCTTTTTAACGTGGGCATTCCGAGCCCGTGGGCTCGGCCAAAAATATGCCCATTGAACCCGTATAAACGGGTTCAGGACCGGTTTTACCTCCCCGAAGGAGACTCCGCCCTCCGGCGTAGCCTCCTTCGGGTTCCTCCCGTCCGTAGGAAGAGAGTTCAACCGAACAGTTGGTTCAGAGTTGAACGACTGACTCTGAAGACACACACAGACACTATATATATATATATATATATATATATATATATATATATATAAAGAATTATTTTATGAGAAATAAGTATGACAAAGTGGAAAAAGTTTACGCGCGACGCGTTTCGTCCTTTAGGTGAACACACACGGGGAGAATTTGAACACGAGACGCCAATAATACATTACGCGATGATAACCATTATGCCATATCCCTGTGTAGATTTAGTTTTTTGGGTTTTTTTTTTTTTTACATGCTAGCATTAGAACTTTCTTACTGAAAGTCCTGTGCTAAAAATGGTATGATTGGCATTAATGAGCTACGGTTAATTTTCAGACCGCACGGACAACCTTGTACAGATTTAACAGTGAAATATGATCGATTCCAATTGCTTTTTCGTTTAGTAAAATGGCCCTGTTATCGAAAGAAAACAAAGTAATAAAATTTAATGAGCCGGACAGCGGCATGTTCTCCAAATTTTATCTATTTTCTTAATTTTCTTTATTTTTTTTAAATTCCTTTATTTTTAAATCTATATGACACACTTCCCCACTACCCCAAGAAAAAGGGGGACAAAAAAAAGATTCCAAAATACTTTTGAGTCTTTGTAACAAAGAGCATACATACAAGGTATCTGAGGTCATGTCGAGCAATTTTTAGAAGTTAACACAGTCACCACGCCTACTTGTATCTCCACTAGATTTTATCTTGCTTCTGAAATAAAAAAATAGAATGACGCGTCTTATACATTGAAAAAAAAACTTCTTCCTCCGTTAGTTAGTAAGATAGGTGACGCGTATGTTACACCCTGTCATTACCTCAGATAAATAATGGCCCATTCCGGGGAGAAAAGGGAGAAGAAAACGTTATATCAGAGAGCAATGGTGTAATGGTTAGTAGACCTGTCTCGCTAAACCAATTAAGGCGGCATTGTGAATTCTATCCTCACTGGGTACTCCACACTTTCGGCATTGTGCCACATCTGAATGTAGCATAGGCAATCATTTTTCGGGCTTGCAACGCTTAGAAAATGGCGATATTAGAGACGCTGTTTCGTTTTACTGAAAGAAAGGAAGAAGAGTAATGAAAATCGCGAAAGCGATAAAGTGCACGTTTGTTTCACGTCTGCTTCAGTAAAATAGAGAACCTTGTCAGTATTTAATAATTTTATTTGTACCCTCTTACTTCTGTAAATAATGACCTTCAGTCATATTTATGATTGTTGACATATCTTGTTAAAGCTATTAAGCTTAAATATTTAACGATGCGGCAGAGGGATTTCCAAGGTTATTTTGGTTTATTTTGTTTTACGGCATATCAACATCTCAATGGGTTATTTAATGCCGTATAGGCTCGTATGAATAGAATATATATTCTCTTTTTTAATTTGGTTTGGTTTATTTTGTTATGTCATATCAACCTCAATGGGTTATTTAATGCCGACAAGATTTTAGGATAGGTTCGTATGAATAGAATATGTATTCTTTTGGCTTAGTTTGGTTTGTTTTATTTTGTTTTACGGCATATCAACACCTCATTGGCTTATTTAATGCAGACTAGATTTTTAAGATAGGTACGTATGAATAGAATATGTATTCTTTGTTTTAGTTTGTTTTATTTTGTTTTACGGCATATCAACCTCAATGGGTTATTTAATGCAGACAAGATTTTTATGATAGATTCGTATGAATAGAATATGTATTCTTTGGTTTAGATTGGTTTGGTTTATTTTGTTGTTATGGTCCAAGTTCCTTGTACCACGGTGATGGTCCAAGGTTAGAACCAATGAAAGAATAACACGAACACAGGTATGGAATACAAAGATATATTACAACAGAAATATAATACAAAGAAGTAGAAGTATTAGTAATGACTATCAGATTTGGTTAGAGTGAACTCTGTTGTCTCGACAAGTATCACTATTCCAATGTCCTTACAATATGCTCTTAATTATCTCTCCTCGACTTACAACATCCTCATACCTCTGAGAGGCGCAGTATTATAATGTCAGGAATAGTCCATTATTATTATTTGTTTTACGGCATATCAACCTTAATGGGTTATTTAATGATAACAAATTTTTATTATAGGTTCGTATGAATAGAATATGTATTCTGTGTAAGAAATCACTTTGTAGATCAGGTTTCATTGATGTGGTTTTTAAAGAGAGTTTTTGCGGAGTTATTTGATGCTGGTAATATATTTTTTAATGTATTGCCAGTAATGTTTTTTTGGTATTTCTTATTATACAAATCTATTTCTATGCTTCCATAGTTTTGGGCCAGTTGGGGTTTTAAGTATTTGCCCATAGCTAGGACCCTAACAGGTGCTACCACTCCTGTGGTTCCACGCTCCTCAAAACCTTCCGATCAGAGGCTTTCCTCTCAGATGTAGTATATAGTCACTCCAAGGAATACGGACATTTCGTAGTAATGGAAAATGCATGTTGCTTAGCTGCTGATTAAATTAACCATGATGATTTATCATAAAATTAAGACAGGAAAACTTCAAAAATTTTCACGTGTTCTGCCAGTACATAAAATAATCCTATGTGTATTGTGTATACTAATCTAGCGATCCTTCCTTAGGTGCCATGAGTGATGCGCGCTTGGGCGATCCTGTCTCCTTTCGATTCATAACTGACTTGGCAACAAGATTTCCACTGTAGGCCATCGCCACTTTCTTTAATAGACTGGTCTACAACCAAGGCTGTAGGATCCAGTCTGTCCTGCTATTTAACCCATAGCCTGGGGAGACGAGATGGAGCTGTCCTGCTATTTAACCCATAGCTGGAGGAGAAAAGATGGATCTATACTTTTCCCACGGGTATTTGCGCATAAGTGAATGCAACGAACTCGACTTGAATTCGAATCCGGCTCTCCGATTTCAAATTCCGCGCCGTTGTCCATCAAACGACTCACACATCCAAGCTGACAGCACCTGGTATTCCGAAGTGGTCACCCATCTAGTTACTGACCAGGCACAACATTGCCTAACATGTGATCGCAAGTGAACCGGTGTTTCAACGTGATATGACCGTAATTTGCCGACAACGTCAAAAAAAAAAAAATAAATAAATAAATGTGCCGTGTTCCTTCAGAATGCGTGCGATCATGGCTCTCCACAAAATCCTATCCTTTATAGCTCTAAGCAATGCCTTACATGTAAGCCGCTAGTGGCTCGCTGGCGGGCCGCCGTTGGCAAAACCTGCGGTCCTCTGGTGGCAATCACCGTCGGGCCGCCGCTGCATCTTTAGCGGCCCACCAGTGGTAACATTGCCGAGACGAACACGCCGGCGGTCCGATAAACGCGAGCGGTGGCAGATTGGTGAATTTCGTATAGAGTGGTAGTCTCCTTACTGTCCCTCTCAGTCCTGGTTGTGCCATCCACGCTCGTTAGGTAGCGAACTGGTCTCGCAGACCATTTTTTAGTCGAGTTAGTTTGATCCTTATTATTATTGCGGGCATTTGTGTTGATGTGCGATGATGAGCGAGCCAGTTTCGCAGACCATTGTTGGCGGCAAGGTCTCATCATTTTAGAGTCGAAAACGGCTAGATGTAACCGCAAGTACTATGCTAACAGTTTCTTCTCTTGCACTTCTCACCTGTGGAACTCTCTTCTGTCTTCTTAATTCTTGTTCTTTTATTGTCCTTCCTCCCGTTTTTTTTTTTCTCTTATTTCCTAAAACTCAATAATCACTTGCATCTTAGTGGCTTTATTGTTTTGCTTGGGGTGAAATGATTTAAAAAACAAGTGAGCGTTTTTTTTTATTTCCATTTTCATTAACCCTAGAACACTAACCACGGGTATATAGTACCCAGCGCAAATTTTCCTATTTTTAATTACAATTTTCAGTACCTGATTTTCTTACCTAAATAATGTTTTTCAGTTTTTATTAATGTTAACTCAAAGTACAAAGTTTGATGTGCCTGCATGTAAAATATTTCAAATAAAGATTTATATTTAATATTTTTTTTTTTTGATATTTTCAAAATCGGGTATGATATACCCATGGTTAGTAGTTGTTATGTTCCAGGTTAGGACCAAGGAAGAACAACACGAACACAAGAGTAGAAATAACGACGGTATATTACACGAAATAATAATACAAGATGTGGAAGGTGTTAGTATGACTGTCACTCTGGTTTGGAGTGAACTACTATCGGCTCGACGCGATTCGGTATCTAGCCACGCCCCCACAAGGCCGAGTTTAACGTGGGTTTTCCGAGCCCGTAGGCTCGGCCAAAAAATGCCCGTAGAACCCGTATAAACGGGATCGGGTTGGTCAACCTCCCCGAACGAGACTCTGCCCTTCGGCGGAGCCTCGTCCGGGTTCCTCTCTGCTCAGAGGCAGAGAGTTCGACCGTCACGCCGAGAGGCTCGGCTTGATTCGGTATCTAGCCACCCTCCCACGAGGGTTGCATGTGGCACAAGGCCGAGTTTAACGTGGGTTTCCCGAGCCCGTAGGCTCGGCCAAAAAATGCCCGTAGAACCCGTATAAACGGAATCTGGTTGGTCAACCTTCCCGAACGAGACTCTACCCTTCGGCGGAGCCTCGTCCGGGTTCCTCTCTGCTCAGAGGCAGAGAGTTCGACCGTCAAGCCGAGAAGCTCGGCTTAATTCGACCCTCTCTCTTGAGAGGTGTAATATACACAGTATTAGGAAGAGTTCATTCTGTAGTTATAGGTAAGGACCCATAATAGTAGTATTGATGGTTAGTGTTCTAGGGTTAATGATTCTCCAGTCGTTACTGAGATTAAAGAAATCACAATTCACTGGTTTAGATAAATAAAACTCTGAAGCTAACTCAGGTTGTTCGTGGATTTCCTGACGCAAGAACACGATGTTGTTATTTCTTCTGAAAACTGTCCATGGTTCTGTACAAACCTTCACTATCATAATCAAATCGTCTTTGTCCGTAATCTAGCAGCTCAATTCGAAACTGACCTGTTGTACTCTCCTTTGAGGGCAATCGAAATCGACTAGAGAATTCAGTATATGGAATTTTGAATGTTAATCTTATAATGAATTTAGTCATATTATACTGATTCTGGATATTTCAATACTGTCACGTTAGTCCATCTAAGAGAAGGAAAACTTTTTTAAACCTCCGCTGCCGTACACAATTTATGGGAAAGGCTTCGGGAGTAAACCCTGATAAGAAATCCGGAGCCGTCGAGTATGTTACAGTTTTTTGTATATATTATGTAACTAGTGAGCCAATCCAAATGACTTGACTCACTTTATAGTCCACCAATAGAAAGTTAACCAATCAGAAGACGTAAAATATTCAATCCGTCGTGTATAAAGGCGGCCATTGTGTTCACTCTACCCGAATGTCCAGTCCAGCTTGTCAGGCGAAGAGAAACAGAAGGACGAACTATGCTCTGCTACTTTTATCGAAATATCCACTGCTAACCTGAACAACGCTTTCCTACTGTCTTCGAAATATTCACTGCTAACCTCTGGATTTTATACTCGAAGACGACCGTCATCATGAACAACAGAGTACACTTTTCCCCGTTGGCAAGACTCAATTTTTCCTTTTCTCGCTACCAAATCTCGGTGTAAATCACGTCTCCAGCGTGAACGATCGTTGGTGACATCCTCTCACCTCTCGATGCTCAAGTCTATTGCCGTTATGTCCCTTGTGCAGACATCACTGAAGCGAAGATGTAAACATTTAGAGAAACTTAAAAGGAAAACAGCCTCTTATCATTCAGTAATTATTCTCTTTCTTTTCTCTGTTCAATGACTCTCCTCTTTCACAACTTGCTAGCGGCCCTTAACTAACAACTAACAACTTAGTAATTATCTCAAAACGCCTTGTTTAAAGTGATAAATCACAAGTGTGACTAACAGAAAACTGAATACTTTTTTTTTATTTGTTCCCAAGCAAGGTGATAGTGACACTAGAACACGGGCGTTACTTTTTATTTTTACCTTGATGATCGCCCCGTACAAGGCACAAGAGCCACTCGAGGTAGAGGGTTACAGAGTTTATGGGGATATGTGAGTAAGATAATAAGTGAGCCTAAACTTGAACAGATTAAGATTGTAATGATCCCAGAAGCATCCTCTTGGGAGTTGGTTCTGACAGTAAAAGAGAATGAGATTTCTTTAGTGAGAAGAAAGAAGAATAAAAGAAGAGGATTCAGGAAGACAGATAGGTGTTGCGTGTAAATTTTTGCGGATTGTAGCTGGCAGGGAAGCAAGAAATCAGGAAGGACTTCCACAGTTGGGAAGTGCGAGAAAAGAAACTATTAAATTAGATCAAACGGTTGCATCTATCTAGTTCAATGGTAAAACGGTGAGACCTAATTGCCGATCTAGTATCGCGCTTCAATTCATGCAGTCGAGACATCAAGAAGGAAAGCTCAGCAGAATAATTGACAGGAAAATATTTGTAGAAAAGTGAGAGAGAAGATGGCCAAGTTCATTCTGGTCATTCCTGTGACGATACCGATACCAAGCTCTATTGGACTATACCTTTGCCTTGGATAACATCGGTGGTGCGAAGAAGGGCGACGTGCTGCATAGGAACCGCTGATCTTTCATAAAAACCCTGCCCAGGCCAGTGCTTTGATGAAGACAATCCAGCGTCGCCTCAGCGCGACGGCAAAACACGGGAAGCAACAGTCTACTGATGGAAGGATTCAGAAGATGCTTCTTTACGGAGAACTGGCTACCGGAGAGCATGAAGACGATGGACATCGACATCGAGATGTGGGAAGACGATCGCTCACGCTGGAGAGGCGCTTTACACCGAAAGCTGGAGTGAATATATCTCTATCTATAAAAGGCAGGATGTGTGTGTGTGTGTGTGTGTGTGTGTGTGTGTGTGTGTGTGTGTGTGTGTGTAACGAATGCACGACCGCAATTTTCGACTGATTTGCACCAAAATTTACATGCACATGCTCCAAGTTAGCGGGAATTTCCCAATTCCCATCGATAGTGGAAATAATCGATTTTTTCATGCTTCTACGGCACTTTTCATGTAGTTTGCGGCCATTTTCTACTGGCCAGAGTGAGACCCAATAGCTGGCTGCCACGAATAGGCAGGAAGATTCTATTGGCCAGCGTGAGAGCCAACAGCTGACTGACACGAATGTTAACTAGCATGCTAACATGCAAAAAAAATCGATAGCTGCATTCGTCACAAGTGGGAAAAATTTAAATCTGCATGGCACTTTACTCCAATTGGTTCATTCGCTTACTTAAACTCAACGTTGATTCTGATTCCGCAGAACTGTGTTGGATGTGAAAAAGTATTTGTTGTTAACATTCTTTTTCCATTCGGTTTTTCCAGTTACGAGTCTTTTTTTAAAGCTGATCGTTTTGTGTTCATTTTGTTTAGTTCATTTTTCGTAACAGATTTAATGTTTAGTATAGAGCTTAGAAAAAATTCGCAGTGTGAGATAGGCAAGAAGTAAGGCATGTATCAACATCAGCACGGCAAAGGGCACTCCTTTAAAGGTAAGGACGGGCAAAAATATTTTAAGTCAAGTGATAGCGATTGCTGTATGAGTCGTACGATTTTTGAATCAACCCCGGGCAACTAATAATTGTACATTTGTTTACTTGATGAGGAACGGTAGAGTACTGGACAGCGGGTCCAGATTGAGAGTCGAGTTCGAATTCCAGTTGGGTTCATTACATTCATTCACGGGTTAGTACCCTTGGGAAGGGTATGGTTCCATCTCTTCTCCACAGCTATGAGTAATTAGCAAGAGTAAGTTGGGTAGCAACCGGTCCAGGAGAAGGAAAACTCTGAATTCAGAACTGTGTGTAGCCCTGGCGAAATACATACTATGCAGCTTAGGAAAGGATCGTTCGCTTTGACTCGATCATCATGACTACGGACGACTCCTTTTTCTCTTGGGAAAGGTATGAATAAACCAAATCTTCTCTCCCACCCCCGGCTATGGGTTCTATAGCTTTGAGTGTTAACCAGTCTAGGAGAAGGAAAACTCTGAATACAAAACTGTATATAAAACTGACGAAGCACGTACTATGCAGCTAAGGAAAGGATCGTTTGCATTGACTCGGTCATCATGACTACAGCCGACACCTTTTTCTCTTGAGAAAGGTATGAATCCAACTCACCTCCTCCATCCCCGACTATGGATTCTATAGCCTTGGATAGCAACCGATCTAGGAGAAGGAAAACTCTAAATTCAAAACTGTATGTCGCCCTTGCGAAGCACATGCTATGCAGCTAAGGAAAGGGTCGTTCGTATTGACTCGATTATCCTGACTAAGGGCGACCCCTTTTTCTCTGAATCCAACTCTTCTCCCCGACCCTCGGCTATGGGTGGTAACCAGTCTAGGAGAAGGAAAATTCTGATATTCGAAACTGTATATAGCATATAATATGCAACTAAAAAGGGATCGTTTGAATTGACTCGATCATCCTAACTACGGCCGACTCCTTTTTCTCTTTGGAAAAGTATGAATCCAACTCTTCTCCCCCACATTCGGCTATGGGTTCTATAGCCTTGAGTGGTAACGACTCTAGGAGAAGGAAAATTCTGAAGTCGAAAGTGTATTTCTGTCGAAGGACATTATATTTAGCTAAGGGAACGACCGTTCGCATAGACTCGATTATCCTGATTACGGCCGACTCCTTCTTCTCTTGGGAAAGGTATGAATCTAACTCTTCTCCCCGACTCTCGGCTATGTGTGGTAACCAGTCTAGGAGAAGGAAAATTCTGAATTCCAAACTGTATCTAGCCCTGGCGAAGCACATGCTATGCAGCTAAGGAAAGGATCGTTCACATTGACTCGATCAGCATGACTACGGCCGACTCCATTTTTTTAACCGATTTCAACAGTAAATGACCGTCTTAAAAAAAAGCATATAGCTTATGGCTATATTACATTGAAATATTGGTTATTGCAATGTCGAACTTGGTCAGTACTTGGGTTACCAGGTACTGTAAGCTTGGGTGTGCAGGTGGTGTATTAGATAGCGGCTCAGAATGAGAAATCAGAATGCTGAGTTCAAATTCCCGTTGAGTTCATTCCAGTCACTTATGCGCAAATACTCTTGAGAAAGGAATGAACCCAGCTGTTCTCTCCCCCCACCCCGGCTATGGGTTCTATAGCCTTGGGTATCAACCGGTCTAGGAGAATGAAAACTTTGAATTCAAACTTGTAAGTAATCCTGACGAACGACATGCTATGCAAATAAGGAAAGCGTGGTTCACATTGACTCGATGCTCCCGACTACGGTCGAATGATTTGCATCATTATTACTACTAATAATTAATGACCATACTAGATTCTACAGTTTAATTGAAATAAGTATTAATCAGGTATGAAGAGGCAAGAAGGATGACTCATTGGTAGTCGGGTTTTCCTTCATAGTTTTTATGCACCTAGATTTAGAAAACAGTCGTTTCTATGTTGAAATGATTCACCGGAACTGAACGGTGGGATCGTAATACCCAAATCTCGTTTGTTTTTTTTTTTTTTTTTTTTTTTTTTAACGAGAAGGTCACGTGACACAGCCATGTTAGGCCGTTAAAAGCCAGAAGCACTAGTCAACACTATCATTTTTCTACTCTGGAAAATAAACAAGATAAAGTTTGAGAACGACGTGGCAATTCGTTTAAGCAGGGTATAAAAAAGCACCTCGAAGAAATATGAGGCTTTTTTTTAAATAAATAAAGACAATATATATATATATATATATATATATATATATATATATATATATATATATATATATATATGTGTGTGTGTGTGTGTGTGTGTACCTTGAAGGGTTGATTTCATGGGAAAATAATTTATTACCTGTCTTCAGTCGCCTCTAAAAATTCCGTTACTGACTTAAACGTGGAATGCCAGTATAATTTTGATGTCGTTTTAAACATTAGTTTGTTTATTTTCAAAGGCCAACATGTAAAAAAGGGTGTAAATATAATGTTCTCTCTTCTTCCTTCCCCGATTAGTCTTACTACTACTTTTTTCTTTTCTTTTTTTTCCTCATCATCTTTTGCAGAAAGTACTCATCAGCAAGAGAATACTGACGTTGTTTCAATACAACCACTTTATTCTGATTATTCCTCCGTTCGTCAGCTAGCGCCTCAGATAACTGATGGAGCATTCCTTTTTGATTGCGAGAAAGGACGGAAAGCAAAGGTATATCGGAGACAATGCGGGCTTTTGTGAGAAAAAGAATACATACTGTAGAAAGAAAGAAAGAAAGAAAGAAAGAAAGAAAGAAAGAGAAGGAAAAAAGACAAAAGAAGTCGAAGAAAGAAAGAAAGAAAGAAAGACAAAAGAATTCGTAGAAAGAAAGAAAGAAAAAAGAAGTCGAAGAAAGAAACAAACAAAGAAAGAAAGACAAAAGAATTCGCAGAAAGAAAGAAAGAAAGAAAGAAAGACAAAAGAATTCGTAGAAAGAAAGAAAAAAAGAAAGAAAGAAAGAAGTAAAAGAAAGAAAGAAAGAGAAGGAAAAAGAAAGAAAGACAAAAGAAGTCGAAGAAACAAAGAAAGAAAGAAAAACAAAAGAATTCGTAGAAAGAAAGAAGAAAAAGAAAGAAAGAAAGAAACAGAAGAAAAAAAGAAAGAAAGAAAAACAAAAGAAGTCGAAGAAACAAAGAAAGAAAGAAAAACAAAAGAATTCGTAGAAAGAAAGAAGAAAAAGAAAGAAAGAAAGAGAAGAAAGAAAGAATGAAAGAAAGACAAAAGAAGTCGAAGAAAGAAAGAAAGAAAGAAATACAAAAGAAGTCGAAGAAAGAAAGAAAGAAAGACAAAAGAATTCGTAGAAAGAAAGAAAGAAGAAAAAGGAAAGAAAGAAAGAAAGAAAGAAAGAAAGAAAGAAAGAAAGAGAAGGAAAAAGAAAGAAAGACAAAAGAAGTCGAAGAAAGAAAGAAAGAAAGAAATAAAAAAGAAAGAAAGACAAAAGAAAGAAAGAAAGAAAGAAAGACAAAAGAATACATAGAAAGAAAGAAAGAAAGAAAGAAAGAAAGAAAGAAAGAAAGAAAGAAGAAAGAAAGAAAGAGACGGAAAAAGAAGAAAGACAAAAGATGTCGAAGAAAGAAAGAAAGACAAAAGAAGTCGAAGAAAGAAAGAAAGAAAGAAAGACAAAAGAAGTCTAAAAAGAAAGATAGAAAAAGAATTCTTAGAAAGAAAGAAAGAAAAAAGAATTTGTAGAAAGAAAGAAAGACAAAAGTAGTCGAAGAAAGAAAGACAAATAAAATCGAAGAAAGAAAGAAAGACAAAAGAAGTCGAAGAAAGAAAGAAAGAAAGAAAGAAAAAGAATTCTTAGAAGGAAAGAAAGAAAGAAAGAATTCGTAGAAAGAAAGAAAGAAAGAAAGAAAGAAAAAAGGCGAAGAAAGAAAGACAAATGAAGTCGAAAAAAGAAAGAAAGAAAGAAAGAAAAAGAAGAAATAAAAAGAAGTCGAAGAAAGAAAGAACGAAAAAAAGAAAGTAAGAAAGAAAGAAAGACAAAAGAAGTCGAAGAAAGAAAGAAAGACAAATGAAGTCGAAGAAAGAAAGAAAGAAAGAAAGAAAGAAAGAAAGAAAGAAAGAAAGAAGAAATAGAAGAAGTCGAAGAAAGAAAGAACGAAAAAAGAAAGAGAAGGAGAAAGAAAGAAAGAAAGAAAGAAAGAAAGAAAGAAAGAAAGAAAAAGAAAAAGAAATGGAGGGAGTGATAATGCTTCCCGTCTGTTTCATATAAATGGAAATAAGGAAAGAAAAAAAAGGCGGAGACTAGAAAAAAAATTGTAACGCTAAAATAGACACAAGGATTTATTAAACGTACCTTAGATGTGATATAAAACTGCTA
This sequence comes from Acanthosepion pharaonis, assembly GCA_903632075.3. Taxonomy (NCBI): domain Eukaryota; kingdom Metazoa; phylum Mollusca; class Cephalopoda; order Sepiida; family Sepiidae; genus Acanthosepion; species Acanthosepion pharaonis. The sequence goes on from CAHIKZ030001183.1 coordinate 159,593, forward strand.
GCATGGCGCAACGATTGAGGATCGAACTCACTCCCTTCCTCATGACATGACATGCATGATGAATGTTTCAGTGATCAGGTCTCTTTTCGATTCATGACTGACTTAGTAAATTTTTCCCGCAGTAGGTTGACGTTACTTTCTGTGGTAGACTGGTTGACAACTAAGGCTACAGGATCCAGTCTGTCCTACTATTTAACCCATAGCTAGGGAGAAAACTATTTAAAAGCAGAAAATATTTTTAGATTGTAAGAATTTTTTGGCGATAATAATGATTTATTGATAAAAGTATTACTAATTAATCCATAGCCGAGGGCAAATTGATAGCTTTCCCAAGAATATTTACGCATTTTACGGATATTTATTCTATACTTCTAACGTCTCCGCTTAAAGTTTGTAATTTTATTTATTATTAATTTTTCATTTATTTTAAATTAAACCCTCAAAACTTTCACGAGTACTAGTAGTATTAATTAGTTAATATGTTTTTTTATATATTAACAAAGGTCAATAAAACGTCTAAAAAATTGTCCAAATTTCTCATTATTATTATTATTATTATTTTTAATCAATTCACCTAAAGAAAGGCGATACTAACCCGACTGTAAGTGGAATTTGGCTCCCCGATTTCTAACTCTGAACCTTTATCCATTACACTAGCCGGATATCTCAAGGTTACAGAACGTAAAATTCCCAAGCGGTCATCCATCCAGGTACTGACCAGACTCAATGTTGCATAAACTTTGGTGATTGAAAGATCTCTGTAATATCAAACTCGATATTCAGTTGTAATTAATCTGCAAGACAGACTTGTTAACCATTACACCACGTCGAAGCTCCCAACAGTAAAATGGACATATATTTTTCCTTCTTCAGCATATCTTCTTCAGTATTATTCAAATTTTATTGATAATTCTCCTTCATTAATGAAATCTGTTTTAAATGGTACTCAAGGCACAAAGAAAGAAGTAACATCAATTGAATGCAAAAATAATAAAAACATCTTTATATCTTGCTAAAGTTGTAAAGCTAAAATATTTAATGATAGAATATTAGAATTTCCGAAGTAGTCTATAGTCGGGGAAAGCGTAAGAAAAGTGGTCAATCCTTAAATTGAAAATTATGTCTTATCAAAACTTAAAAACCGGTAAACCCTCAAAGCTTTCACTGGTACTACGAGTATTAATGAGTTAATATGTCTTTTTTTATATTAACAAAGGCAACAAACGTCAATAAAACGTCTAAAATATTGTCCAAATTTCTCATTATCATTAATTTTTTTTTTATCAATTCACCTAAAGAAAGGCGATAGTTACACTAAGATGCAAAGGGCTACTGGAAGTGAAAGAGTGTAGAAGGAACCAGAAACTCAATCCTAAACAGGAAACAAGGGATAAACCTCTACTCCTGTTCAAAAGACCAGGGAGGAGTGTAAACCGGACATTAGACAAAGCTATGAAATCCTATTGAAAATAAAAAAATAAATGAAAAATTAATAATAAATAAAATTACAAATTTTAAGCGGAGACTTTAGAAGTATTGAGTTGAAGTAGACATTAGAAGGAACCAGAAACTCAATCTTAAACAGGAAACAAGGGATAAACCTCTACTCCTGTTCAGACCTGGAAGGAGTCTGAACTGGACAATAGGTGGGCCAATCTACTTCCAGAGATTTTAGAATTATAAAGTTGAAGTAGTCTTCAGAATAATCTGGAAACCTAATCCTAGGCAGGAAACAAAGGATAAATATCTACTCCTGTTCACACATGGGAGGAGTATGAGTTGGACAATAGGTGACCTCATTGTAGCAAAAAATAATTAGTAAAAAATTTGATTAGAGCTTCTAGTGCCCAAATGAATTAGAAGTCTAATAGGACGATAATTCTTGGAATCAGAAGGTTCTCCAGAGTTCAAGACAAGAACTATAGAAGAGGATTTCCGACAAGCAAGAAAGCAAGTAGCAAGGTATTTTATGTGGATCTTCGCGAGAACAAGAGAAAGTTTAGGCACGCATTTCTTCAGGACAATTAAGGGATGCCGTCAAATCTGTAATCCTTATGGGGGGGGGGTGCAGTTCGGTGATGATAGCGGAAATTACGTACAGAATTATGTACGAGATTTTTATGAACCCATAATATCGGAATTCTTATAAACCGAAACACCGGAGGAAACATTTCAATTTTTTTGCCTATAGAATTAGACTTCACGTTCTATGTAATTTGGGTTCGCTGTGAAAGAACTTTTGCCCGATTTTGCTTTATCAGTTCCTGATTTTGCTCAATACCACTCTTTCATCGTATTCATAAAAAGTTGTGTTTTTTTTTCTCAATACTCGCTACGTCTTTTTGCAGTTACACATTATGCAAGTAGGTTTTTATCTACGTATTTGTATCTATTGTTACGATATTGTTGTATTATGTATATCTTTATATGTAACACCTTAAAATATTTTTTTATTTTAGCATTTTTAACCCATTTTAATATCAGTAAATTAAGCTCAAAATATCATTTAATATTCTAACATTTTCTCTAGCGTTCTAGTTTTTTTGTATAACATTCTAGAGGGACAACTAAAACATATAAAAGCGACTCATTTCCGGATTTTATCAGCCAATTCAATCAATAATGTCGGTTGTATTCACGAAACTTGAAAAAAATTAACATATGACTTAATTTTTTGTCCTAATTTGAAAAATCTAGAAAATGGTCCATAGGCTGTTCACAAAAATCAGGACTGATAGAGACAGAGTTGAAATTCGTATTTAGCGCGTCCATGTTATCTAGAATCAAGCGCCAGATAACATTCAGTAAAGTATATGTTCCCCAATGTAATTAATGCAGGATTTTTATTTTAATTATTATCTTTTTCTTATTTCCTTTGATTTCTGATGTGTACTCATTTCTTTCCGGGTACCGCTCATGGACCTTAGGTTAGAAATGGCATCATGACATTTTCCATTGGAAAAAAAATACATAGACAAAGCCTTTCGTAAGGCGTGGGCTGTACTCGTGAGGACAATTTTTTTTTTTTTTCTTTAAGGCCTGGGCTTCCAGGAATCGCTTCAATTAGTCTACTAGAATCTTTTCCAATCAATCCGAGGGCTCCAACTACAACGGGGATTGTTGATGTTCCCATTGTTATTATTATTATTATTATTATTATTCTTATTATTATTATTATTATTACGGTATTTTTATATTTATATTCATTTTTTCTCTTAATACCAGATTTTTATTTTCATTTTTACTATTAACACGATATTCTCACTTTAGTTTTTGCTATTAATATCGTATTTTTATTTCTATTTTCATAATTAATGCTAAATTTTTATTTTTACTATTAATACCGTAATTTTATTTTAGTTTTCTTTCTTATTGTTCTGATACCGTAGTTTTTATTTCCGTAATTAATAAGTTCCTATTTATTTTCATTTTCTCTATTAAAATCATATTTTTATATTAATTTTTACTATTAGTATAGTATTTTTACTTTAGGTTTTATTATTAAAACCATATTTTTATTTTCATAATTAATACCGGGTTTTGATTTTCTTTAATTTGTAGCAGATGTTTATTGTAATTTTTACTATTAATATCGTATTTATATTTTTATTTTATTATTATACTTTAATTTTACTTTTCATAATTAATGCTAAATTCTGTTTTTTACTATTAACAATATTTTTACTTTAGTTTTTGCTATTAATATCTTATCTCTTTTTTTATTTTCATAATAAATACCAGATTTTTTTAAATGTTTACTTTTACTATTAATACCGTAATTTTATTTTATTATATTTATTTTTCTGATAGTATTTTTTTTGTATTTTTTATTTTTATACTTTGTAAGATTTTTATTTTTATGTTCTTTATTAATATTGATTTACTATCTTAATTTTTTACTGTTGAATCATATTTTTATATTTATGTTTATATTAATATTGGATCTGTATTTCTATAATTAGTAGCTAATGTTTACTATTTTTATTTTTACTATTAATATCGTATTTTTATAACTTATAACATATTTTTTATTTTTTTATTTTTACTATATTTTTTATTTTTACTATATTTTTATTTTTACTACATTTTTATTTTTTATAATTAATACTAGATTTTAAATTTTATTCTGAACACCATATCTTTTCAAATATACATTTTATAAAAATGTATATTATTTTTTTAATTTTTACAATTAATATCAATTTTTTATTTTTTCATTAATACTATTTCAATTTTATTCTTAATACCAAGTTTTTTCGAATATACATTTTTTCAAATATACATTTTTTATAAAAAATGTATATCGTATTTTTATTTTTTTGTTTTTACAATTAATATCTATTTTTATTTTTATAATTAATACTAAATTTCCAATTTTATTCTTAATAACTCATTCTTTTCAAATGTACATTTTTCAAATAAACATTTTTATAAAAAAAATGTGTATCGTCTTTTTATTTTTAATTTTATTTTTACTATTAATACCATATTTTTATTTTATAATTCACACTAATTTTTCAATTTTATTCTTAATTCGTTACTTTTTCAAATATACATTTTTGTAAAATATATATCATATTTTTATTTTATGTTTTACTTTTACTATTAATACCCTATATTTTATAATTAATACTAGATTTTTCAATTTTATTCTTAGTACTATATTTTTTTATTTTATAATTAATACTAAATTTTTAATTTTATTCTTAATACCATGTTTTTCAAATATACATTTTTCAAATATATATTTTTATAAAAATTTATATCACATTTTTATTTTTATTATTACTATTGATACCCTATTTTATAATTTATACTAGATTTTCATTTTTCTTCTTAGTATCATATTTTTTTTAGATTTTTACAATTAATACTTTATTCTTACTTTTATTTTTACTTCTATTACCGAAATGTTCTTTTTATAATTAATACTGAATTTTACGGTGGGTATCAATGGCTTAATATTTAGCGGTTTCTTTCTTCTTAGAAATCTCATCGGCCAAGTACTTGGGATGCAACCTCAGGCCTTGAGACCTTTAGATCTTCCTTTTATCGTAAGCTAGGTGTAACATTAATGAATATTAAAGACCAGCTGTAAAGTTGAGCATCGGTGTACGAGCAATAATTGTTTGATAAATGAAATTTCCAGCATGCTTTGAAAAAGGTTAGGATTTCTCCAGTTCCCTAAGGTTCTTACACGATTGACTTCATTACGGCCAATTGTTCATCTTCTCATGACATTATGAATAGTTGTACTTAACTCCAGCTGCCAAAGGACAAATCAGGAAAATATTCATTCACGCTTCTTTTTTTGTTGTTTTGTTTCAGTCTTCTTCGTCATAATATCTTTTTTTATTTAAATTTTTTATTCTTCTTCCTCAACTCATTCTTTTCTTCTTGTTGCTTTCCTCGTTCTTCTAACGTTTGTTTTTTTTTTTTTTTTGTTTTTTTTGTTGTTGTTGTTTTTCTTTATTTATTTCTCACGTTTTTTTTTCTTTCTTTTCCTTGGGTATTTCATTCTTTTCTTCTTCAATATTATCATCCACTTTTTCATCTTCTTCTTCTTCCTTCTTCTTCCTCTTCTTCTTCTTCTTCTTCTTCTTCATTCCATTTCTTCTTCTTCTTCTTCTTCTTCTTCTTCTTCTTCTTGTTTCTTCTTCTTCCCGTGTCTTCTTCTTCTTCTGCTCCTTCATTCCGTTTCCTCTTCTTCTTCTTCTTCTTCTTCTTCTTCTTCTTCCCTTCTTCTTCTTCTTCTTCTTCTTCTTCTTCTTCTTCTTCTTCTTCTTCTTCTTCTTCTTCTTCTTCTTCCCGTGTCTTCTTCTTCTTCTTCTTCTTTTCTTCTTCTTCTTCTTCTTCTTCTTCTTCTTCTTCTTCTTCTTCTTCTTCTTCTTCTTCTTTCCGTTTCTTGCTTTCCTCGTTCTTCTAACGTTTCTTTTTTTTTTTTTCTTTATCTATTTCTCACGTTTTTCTTCTTTCTTTTCCTTGGATATTTCATTCTTTTCTTCTTCAATATTATCATCCACTTCTTCTTCTTCTTCTTCTTCTTCTTCTTCTTCTTCTTCTTCTTCTTCCCGTGTCTTCTTCTTCTTCTTCTTCTTCTTCATTCCGTTTCTTCTTCTTCTTCTTCTTCTTCTTCTTCTTCCCTTCTTCTTCTTCTTCTTCCCGTTTCTTCTTCTTCTTCTTTCTTCTTCTTCTTCTTCTTCTTCTTCTTCTTCTTCTTCCCATTTCTTCTTCATTCTTCTGCTTCTTCTTCTTCTTCTTCTTCTTCTTTCCGTTTCTCCTTCTTCTGCTTCTTCTTCTTCTTCTTCTTCTTGTTTCTTCTTCTTCTTCTTCTTCCCGTTTCTTCTTCTTCTTCTTTCGAATGTTGCAATCGATTAGTTCCTTTCGACTTTCTTCCATCACACCCTCCTCCACCTCCCCGTCCCCCGCTTCCTTTTTGTCCTTCTTTTTTCTCTTTTTCAGTTTATCTTATACTTCTTCCTCTCTTCCCACCCTCAACATTCACTCCTACTTCCTTCTCTACTCGATATTTTTCTATATATTTTCCCTCTTTTCTTTCTATATTTTCCCTCTTCTCCTCCTTCTCCTTCTCCTACTTTCTCTACTTTCTTTTTTTTTTCTGAATTTCTTCCTCTCTACTAACTCCTCACCTTCTCTTCTTCTTCTTCTTCATATTTCTGCTCGATGTTATCCGCCATATTTTCACCGCTTCTTTTACACTACTTCTTCCTCTCCTTTACATCCTCCTTTCCACCCCTTCCTTCCTCTTCTTCCTTCCTCCTTTCTTGACGCGATTTTTTCCTCTATTCCCCTCCCACTTTTTTTTCTGTACTTCTTCTTCCATTAAAAATCCTCCCCGTCTTCTGCATGATTTTTGTCCTTCTTTTTCTCTTTTTTAGTTTATCTTGTACTTCTTCCTCTCTTCCACACTCCTCCTTCCTACTCTACTCGATATTTTTCTACATATTTTCCCTCTTTTCTTTCTGTGTTTTTCCTCACCTCCCCCTCTCTCTCCTCCCCTCCTTCTTACCCTACTTTCTCTATATTTTTCCTCTCTACTTTTACCCTTTTTCTTTCTGAATTTCTTCCTCTCTACAAACTTCTCACCTTCTCTTCTTCTTCCTATTTCTTCTCATTGTTATCCGCCATATTTTCCTCGCTTCTTTTACACTACTTCTTCCTTTACGTCTTCATTTCCACCCCTTCCTCCAATCCTCCTCTCTGCCTTCTCCTTTTGATTTTTTTCCTCTATTCCCCTCTCACTTCTTCTTCTTCTGTACTTTTTCCTCCCCTGCAAATCCCTCCTCCTCCTCAATTCGCTACTCGAGATTTTCCTCTGGTTTTTGCCCACTTCTTTTTACTGTACTTCTTCTTTTCCCCCCACATCATTACCTCCTCCTTCTACCCCTCTTCCTTTCTCTTCACTTTTTTTCTCTCTTCTTTTACCTCTTCTCTTTCTGTATTTCTACCTTTCTACGACATCCTTACCTTCTCTACCTCTTTCTCCTTTGTCTACTCGTTTTTTTCTTTTCCGCTTCTTGTTTCTTTGCTGCTTCCTCGCTTCTACATCCTCCTTTTCTCCTCCTCTTCCTTCTCCTCCTCTTCCTTCTCATCCTCTTCCTTCTCCTCCTCCTCCTCCTTTCTCCACTCGTTTTTCTCCCCAATCCTTTTCCCGCTTCTCTTTTCGTGATTCTTCCTCTCATCATTCTTTCGTTCCTCTTCTTCCTCCCATCACTTCCACCGGCTCCTCCTTCTACCTTTGTGGCTTCAACGTTTCCTGTCTTCCTCTCTATTTTTTTATCTCTCCCACTTTCACATCACATGTACTTTTTCTACCCTTCTTTCTTCTCTCCTCCTCTTCCTCTTTCTCCTCCGCCATTCTGTCCGTATTTATAACAAGAAAAATTGTCTGGTACGACACAGTGAATGAACTTCCCTTGCAAGAAGACGTAGCATTTTATGTCAGTGGAAAACGTGAACCAAAATCACACAACTTCTCGATATGCAAAAACGACAGGAAATAATTTGGGCAGAAGTTTTTTGCGAAATAAAATAAAAACTAAACACTAGGAATCTGACCCAAGCAATTTTTTGTCAAAGATACCTGTAGCGACGGGGTTACCAATATTGTAGCGGGTTGTCACCATTATGTAAGTGTGTGTACTACATATATTTAACTTTGGCTAGGAAAGGTGGGATTAAGGACAATGCGTGGACGCAATGCAATTTATATTTGACGTAAATAGCACATAGTATAAAATACAAAATAGAATGTTATGATTTCAAAACATAACAATTGAATTTATTAAGTATTTGATATACATACATGTGAACTGCAAAGGTTAGACAGAGTTGTGTCTCTTAGAATAGGTAATATTTGTACCTAAGCTCATAACGAATAAATTGATTATTAAACTGTCAAAGAATGAGTTGTTGCATGTTTGGAATTGTGTATTGTACAAGTTGATAAAAGTTCAGAAGACATTTTAGAGTTCGTACTTGCGTGAAATGGTAATGGTCTTTAACGTCTGACCGCAAAGTTAAGACGAGAGTTCTTGAAGATTACATCTTGGCAGCAAGGAATGAGACTCGAAAGAGAGAGAGAGAGAGAGAGAGAGAGAGAGAGAGAAAGAGGCAGAGAACAACTCGTGTTTTGTTTTTATAAGATCGTGCATCACATGACCAGCTCAGATTGAAAACGCGGGAAAACAGATTTGTCGCGTGCAGGCGGTTTGATTGGTCAGAACTGACCAATCAGCGAGCTAGTTTGAAGTAGATTAACCAATGAATGCTTGTCTATGTACTGTGTTTATGTAACGTGGTGGTAATTACCATAGAGGAAGAGTACATTTCCCAATGGGGTATAACTGACAAATGTGGAAGATTCCACAAACCTACCCTACCTTTCCCACAGACGAAACATTGGAAGACTCTCGCTACTCTATCAAAATGTTCCGACGGGTACCATTTCTTGGGTCCAACGGTTTAAAACTTAACAGCAAGAATTTGTCGGCAGTCCGACATTTTACAGAAATAACCGGAAGAAGAACCGGTGAATGTTGTAAAATTGATTCAGTATATAAAAAACCTGAAAGCTGCATCCGCGCTGAATATGACGAAGTCTAAAGTGTACATGGTTCGTATCTTGGGCGCAAAGTTTGTTTGTGTTATAGTGGAACACACCTATTCTATAGTTAATAGACTCTCCCACCTATAATAAGTAGGAGTAGTAAGAGTAACGAGTCAGTCGCTGAGTGGGTCAGTCAGTCAGTCGATGCCGGACGACCGTTAGTCGGATACTAAAGTATCAGCGACCACAACTAGATTACTCTGCGTAATACCTATTATATCAAGTTCCTAACGTTTTGTACGTCGAACCTATTTTAGGACCGACTTAGTACAAATACAAGCCTCCACTGTGAAACCACTACATAACGTGGGACATGCTGCTGCCCACAATTGAAGATGCCATAAAAATGGTAAACATGGATATAATCACCTCATTCTCCGGACAGAATACAGGCGTATGAGGAAGACCAGTGTTGCGGTCTTTGAAGTGCCGACCCACGTAAAGGACAAGGCTCGGGCCGCTTACTTCATGCAGTTCGGTCAAATTCTCCGTTTCTCCTCTGACCATCAGGTTGGTTGAATGGAGTTTTGATGTCCTACTACATCTGTTAACCATTTTAGTTGTTACCTTTGTTGAGAATCCTCAAGCGATATCGTTTCTAACTTCTGTTACAATTTTTGTGATTATGTAGCGCCAGTCCACAAGGTCTGAAGAAGGATGGTCCCCGCTGAGACCTACGGGTTTCATATGCTCAAAGCCTTTTGTAGCCATTGATCTAAGATGCGTCTCTCGAAAATATATTGTCAATTGATTACAGCCTCTTTGTAAAAATTGAAAAAAAAAAACATAACTTTAACTAGATGGATTATTTTTATAGCTTGCCACTTTCGAAGATGGTTATTTCAGGGAAAGTGAGGGGGATCGGAAAACGCTCAAAATGCTTTCTATATCAATTAATGGTTATTTTTTCTTCGTTTTACGCCTTTTCGTATAGTGGTGGACACCTTTCGATCTTTTGTAAAAGTGATGTAGCGTAAAACGAAATTTCGAATAGCAGGGAATACCTTATGTTTCCGAATCAGGTATCGACATCACCAAATGAATAAAATGGACGATATTTCTGTTGCCATTTTCCGATGATTTGTTGGGGAATTTAAATACTGCCAGACATATACCGCTGTTTACAAAAATTGATTGATTCATTCGTTTTTTCACGGTTTATCAACCCTTTACAGGTTATTTAAAGCCAGAAAATATTTTTAGATTGTTAGATTTGTTTTTGTTTAGATATTAATTGTTTAGTGATATAGGTCTTACTAATTAACCCATAGCTGGGGGGGAGAAGTGGTGGATTTATTCCTTTCCCGAGTGTATTTGCGCGTAGGGGTGTATAACGAACCCAACGTGAATTAGAACTCGGTTCTCCGATTAGCATTTCCGAGACATTAAACCACGCGCACATTCATGCTTACAGCACCTGATATTCCCACGCGGTGACCCATCTAGTTGATGACCAGGCTTGACGTTGCTTAACTTTTCGGTGATTGTACGAGAACCGGCGTTTCTGGGTGATGTGGCCGTAAGCCTGTTTACGAAAAATAGTATATCGACGTTGTTGTTGTTGTTGTTGCTGTTGTTGTTGTTGCTGCTGCTGTTGTTGTTGTTGTTACACATTTTCGGCCGTTTTGCCCTCGGGTTCACGTCGATAGGCGTAACCTACGGGGAATTCCGAACTGGACACTTTATTCAATCTACAGGAGCAGACAGATCACGTTCCTCTGCCCCTCTCTGGGGATATCTTGCCTGGTTCTTATTTTTGGTACTACTGAGTTATTGCCCGCCATTTTTTTTTTTTTTTTTTTAGACCGAATCTAAATACACAATATCCAGTCTAGGGATTGAACTCACAATTACCACATCACCAAATTCCCGAACCAGCGCTTTAATATTGTCGCAAATAAAGGCCCAAAATGGATCCTTTCTATTGGCCCAATCATTGGACTAAACCGAGGACTATGAAACCTTGTGTTCGTTTATAGAAAAATTAATTCAGTTCCGATTAAGTTTAGATCTTGTCTCCTTATAATTAAATGTGTAATGCTATGTTTATTTCTATACGCAACTTACGCGATTGAATTTTATGGTCTATCATTGAAATCGTTGTCCCAGGACAAACACATTCATTTTAGGCGCCTTTATTGTTCATTGTTTGTTACCAGGTGGCTGGCGATATGTATTCATTGTTGACCAAGGGAATGAATTAACAGAATTAGTTTTAAGTGAAGTGATTCGTATAAAACGCATGTGTTTATTCATTCTTTATTTCTGTGATTTTTTCTTTTATGCTTAAGCAAATATTTTGGTTTCCTTTCGTACTTTCTCTTTCTTTTTCTTTTCTTTTCTTTCTTTCTTTCTTTCTTTCTTTCTTTCTTTCTTTCTTTCTTTCTTTCTTTCACCACTAGTCTTGCTCTTACTGCCTATTCAATAGTGATAATTGCCTTCATTTTAATCTTTCTTTTATAAATTTTCCCTTCTTTCAATTTTCGCATATCTGTTAATTTTCATTCAGTTCCTTCATTCTTTCTTTTTCTTTGTTTGTTTGTTTGTTTGTTTGTTTGTTTGTTTCTTTCTTTCTTTCTTTCTTTCTTTCTTTCTTTCTTTTAACCCTAATCTTCCTCTACTTACCACCTATTCAATAGTAATAATTCTTTCCCTTTCTTCTTTTTCCTTTCATTTCTATCTTTTTCGTCTTTCAATTTTTACATATTTGTTAATTTTCATTCATTCATTCATTCATTCTTTCTTTCTTTTTCGTCTCTTTATTTCTTACTTTCTTTCTATCTCTCTCTCTCTCTCTCTTTCTTTTTCCCATTTTCTTTCTCCTACCCCTTCGTGGTTTTTCTCTACTTACCACCGATTTCATAGGGATAATTTCTTTTCTTTTACTATCCCTTTCTTTCTTTCTTTCTTTCTTTCTTTCTTTCTTTCTTTCTTTCTTTCTCCTACCCCTTAGTGGTTTTTCTCTCCTTACCCTGAATTTCATAGCGATAATTTTTTTCTTTTGTTGTCCCCTTTCTTTCTTTCTTTCTTTCTTTCTTTCTTTCTTTCTTTCTTTCTTTTTCCGTTCATACAGTCAGAACTTTTAAAACTAGCATAATTCTTTTTCCGTTTGCAAGGCAGTGAACTTAAACAAACACACCCGACATTGTTTAATGCCAAACGATAGAGAAATCGTATTAACAGACTCGTCTCTTCACACTTTTGACAATAAAAAGAGCAACGTCATTGAATATATTTACCAACAAAATAACAAACCGATCCTTTGGTGAGAGTCCAGTCGTCAGTTCTCTCAGAAAGAAGACAGTTATTGATCAGACCTTATAGACTGGCGCTGCTAAATCACAACAAAACAGCTTTAACAAATAGCAAAAGCCACATCAATTGAAGACTTCCAGCAGCAGCAAAAAATGTCTAGCATATGCAAATAGAAGGAACAATAATGATAAAATCTTATAGAAGAGAACCAAACCAACGTAAAAATGAGCTGCACGAAGGTGTGCCTGATGTATGTAAGAGTTATGTCCTCTTGAATAATTTGGCTGTTTAAAAAAGACAATCTTTCAACATAGATGGCATCACAGCCAAATTTACATAACAGTCGTTGTACTAATTTGCTTGAGAATGGGGTCTTTGGTTACTAACGAATCAGTCAACCAGTGTCTGTGGCTATAAAGAGAGAATTTATTTGGTTTTATTTGTAATTTTAAGCGCCTTAATGTGTAAATCCCACCTTGGGGGGATTTCGCCGTATTTATCATCTCTCATTTGCGTCTCTGTCCTTGGACAGAGTGCGCTCAGGGGCTTCTCTGTCCAAAGGACAGAGGGACAACTGAGGAAAATTATACTGAAGAGGTGCCCAGCCCTGGAGAACTCATGCCCGAGGCTGCTCCCTCCCATTGCACAAGAGGGAGGGATCGGTGCTCGCACCGAGGCCAGCGCAACCGACGGTTGCGGGGGCTGAGGGGAATTTTGTCCCTGCCCAACCGACGCGGTTGCGGGGGCTGAGGGGAATTTTGTCCCTGCCCGGGTGTACGCGGTTGGGGGCTGAGGGAATTGTTGTCCCTGCCCGGGTGTACGCGGTTGCGGGGACTGGGGAATTTTGTCCCTGCCCTGCCGGGGGACTGAGGAGTGTACGCGAGTTGCACGCGGTTGGGGGCTGAGGGGAATTTTTGTCCCTGCCCGGGTGTACGCGGTTGCGGGGGCTGAGGGGAATTTTTGTCCCTGTCCGAGTGTACGCGTTCCGGTGCCCACATTAAACCGACCTTGTGTCACATCTCATTCTCGTGGGGGAATGAGTAAACACCGTAATTTTAAGCACCCGCCCCTCCCGCTACAGATCACAAATTGTACATATGGAGACTAGTTAGTATTTTCATGGAGACATTGAGGTATTATGGTGGGTGTGGTGAGAAAGGTAAGTAAGAATGTGGTGTTTTGGTGCAAGAAATATTGTTAGTATGATTGGGTCAGCGTTTGTGGCTAGCTAAGTTTAGAAGTTAAGACAGAAAACAGGCCACTTCCCCATTTCGGCCTTGTGCCACATTTTCTGTCATTTCATGTCATTTCTGTCATTAATATCGTAATTTTAAGCGCCTGTGGAGTGTTCGGCTGGTCGGGGCTCTTGGATGGCGTTGGCAGCGGAGAAGTGTGTTTTTTCCGTCGGAGTAGATGCCGCAGTTGTAGTATCTGTTCCGTGACGAAGGCCTTCTCTCCACCCTTGTGTTCCCCTCTCTGTTACGTAGCGGTGGTATGACAAGCTTTGATCAGCTTAGACCAGCGGCCCAAGTGGAAACACTCGGGTCCCCACGTTAAAAAATCGATCTTGTGTCACAACCTGATTCTGGGTGGGGAGGCCAGGTAAATCTTGGGGTGATCGGCTGGTGCTTCCGGTTTGCGGAGCACAACACGCATTTACGATTTTTCGGACTCACGGCTACTCAGATATTTTTTTTTTTTTTTTTTTTTAATCAGTTCGCCTCAAGCAAGGTGATAATGCCATTAAGACGTAAGGAGTCTACTGGGAATGAAAGAGAATGAAAAAATATTTAGCAGGAACCGTAAACCCAATCCTAAACAGGAAACAAAAGATAAACCTCTACTGTTTTTCAAAAGACCGGCGAGGAGTATGAAAGGGGCCATAAGCGAACCTATCAACTCCTATTGAGAAAATAAATCGTAAATAAAATTTCAGTTTTTAGGCGGAGACATTAGAAGTATAGACTTGAAGAAGAATTTAGAAGGAACCGGAAAACAAACCCTTATCAAGAAACAAGAGATAAGTCTCTACTCCGGTTCAAAGACCGGGGAGAAGTGTGAACCGGGCGATAGTTGAACCTGTCTACTCCTAGTATGGAAAAAATAAATAAATAGTAAAAAATTCAAAGTTTACGCGAAGACATTAGAAGTATAGAGTTGGAGTAAAATTTACAATGAACCTATCAACTCCTACTAAATAAATAAATGATAAAAATTTCAGTTTACTCGGAGACGTTAAAGTATAGAGGTGAAGCAAACTTTAGAAGGAAATGGAAACCCTATCCTAAACGGGAAACAAGGGTAAGCCACTCCTCCTCTTCAAAAGACAGGGGAGGAGTGTGAACCGGGCAAACTTAGGTTTATAATACCCAGAAATTCATACACAAATGTTCTCAAGGACACAGTAGATAAAGGCGTTGGTTAGATCCAGTGACAGGACCCAAAGAGTGTGAGTTCAATACCCTTTAAACATGCACGTGGAAATAGAACAGGGAAATAAAAGGGTTTGGACATTGGACCTGAAGAAATTCCAACCGAAACTACCTAAATATGGCAAACAAAGATGTTGTGATAAATATGTATAAATATGTATAGACAGATACTGAAACGTTGTAATAAATATGGCAACAAAAAGGACAATAATCCGAATTGTAAATAGTAAATATGTATAAATCTCAGAAATATAGACAGATACTGAAAGACCGAAACGTTGTAATAAATATGTCAACAAAGATGAGTGCAATAGTCCGAATAATGTAAATAGTGTACATAATACCTCATCTCAGAAATATAGACAGATACTGAAAGGCCGAAACGTTGTAATAAATATGGCGACAAAGACGAGGACAATAGTCCGAATAATGTAAATAGTGTACATAATACCTCATCTCAGAAATATAGACAGATACTGAAAGGTCGAAACGTTGTAATAAATATGGCGACAAAGATGAGGACAATAGTCCGAATAATGTAAATAATGTACATAATACCTCATCTCAGAAATATAGACAGACACTGAAAGGCCGAAACGTTGTAATAAATATGGCAACAAAGATGAGTGCAATAGTCCGAATAATGTAAATAGTGTACATAATACCTCATCTCAGAAATATAGACAGACACTGAAAGGCCGAAACGTTGTAATAAATATGGCAACAAAGATAAGGACAATAGTCCGAATAATGTAAATAATGTACATAATACCTCATCTCAGAAATATAGACAAATACTGAAAGGCCGAAACGTTGTAATAAATATGGCAACAAAGATGAGAACAATTGTCCGAATAATGTAAATAGTGTACATAATACCTCATCTCAGAAATATAGACAAATACTGAAAGGCCGAAACGTTGTAATAAATATGGCAACAAAGATGAGGACAATAGTTCGAATAATTTAAATAGTGTACATAATACCTCATCTCAGAAATATAGACCGATACTAAAGCATTCGATGTCTGTAATAGTACGTACCTCAAAGAAATAGGTAAAAAATCAGCATACTGCAAGGAAATCATTGTCCAAACGTAATGAAAACAGTTTTATCGCTAAAATCTTTGTTATTATTAGGAAAAAGGATGAAAGTATTTTTTTAAATATTTAATTAAAGTTTTTACTCCTTCGAACATTCGAAATTCATGATTAAAACTTTTGTTTCCTCCGTCAGTGGTTGTACTAACTTTTAGCATAGTAAATTTTAACCTTTTTTTTTTTGCAATGACAGACATTAATTTAGAAATTCTTGCAAAAATCAAATATATGTTTGATTTTAGTGAAATTTTCAGGATTTGTTCACAAATGAATGAAATTATTTTTGGAATTTTTTTATTTGAAAATCCTGGTAAAAATATTTTTTTTACATGCGGTTCACCGAGTATACGTAATTTTATGAAAATTTGAGAAATTCAATATGATAATTTTTAGTGAGTATATTTTTTTGCAAAATCGGACCCCGTCTTACCGAAAATCTGTTCAGAACCGAAAACTGGAAAACGCAATAAAACTAAGACAGTATTTAATTAGAGACGCTTTTAATTTCTTTTATGTATAATATATATTAAAACAATATTGTCTGAAGAAATAAAATTATTGCGATGAAAAATGAATTTTTACAAGATTTGTTTTCTTTTTTTACAATTTTAAATGGAATAATCTATAAAGATTAAAATCTTTTAAAATTCAGTTGCAATGTGGTAACTCTTAGAAAGTATTGTTATTATGCAAAATTATATTTACTAACCATATATTCTACTACAATCTGACAACCTTGAATATTTTTAAAAGAATTTCGATTTCTTTTGCATTTGTATATACGTGCAGAATTTCTGAAGTATGGATCTACAAACTAATAAATCTATCATTAAAAGGCCACATGTTTTAAGTGATGTCCATGTTTATGAGAAAAAATACCCTTCATATAAATTTTATCGTTTCCTCCATCATAATTGTGAACACATTTGGCGGCCAATCGTCTGTTAATAAACGGATTAACACGACAGAAAAATAGACCCCCGTGGTTAAGAAATGCTTGTATATAACATTGTATGCTATAAGTAAGTAATATTTGTTTCAAATCAGTTTAATTTAACTTTAAATTTGCTAATTTTCCACAAATAACGTTCTGGAAATTTTATTTTTTCAAGATTTTTTAAAGCGAGATTTGACTTTTGTTTACAAATCTGTCGAAATTGCGAATTGTTATCGATTTTACTAAAAACATCGAATTCGATCAATATAATTTGTGTTTGAAATACACCACAGACTATTTTGCTTACTGGAAATAGTAAATTTTAAATCCTTTAGCTTTCAATTAAAGTTTAAATGAAAACCTCAAGAAAGCTTTTTCATTTTTATAAATTCATTTTAAACTTTATGTATACCGAATTCCAGGAGATACCTACTGTATGGTGTTTTAACATTGTAAATAAAACTGTGAATAACATGGACTGAGCATGTGAGCAATTTTAAAGACACTGAAAACAAATAAGACACTTAAAACAAATAAGACATTTTTACTTACAATCAGAAAGGGACTGTTGACATTTCTAGAATACATAACTAAAAAATAGTTTTTGTCGTTTTTAAATCATTTCCTCTCAAGGAAGGCAATAAAACCACTAAGATGCAAGGGGTTACCGAACGTAAAAGAATATCAGAAAAAAAAACATTATTATATTATTATAGCGATAAAAGAAGAGAAATTAAGAAGACAGACGATAGCATTTAAATTTTTGAAGATTATTGTTGTCTTGACAGCAAGAAGCCGGAAGAAATTTCCAAAAACGAGAAGTGCGATAGAAGAAACTGTCAACATAGAACTTGCGGTTACATCTAGCCATTTCGACTGTAAAATGATGAAACTTTGCCGCCAATTTCGTACAGCACTTCAATCCGTAAATTCTAGGTACCAAAGAGGATAGCTCATCAGAACAATTACCACGAAAGTATTTATAGAAAAGGCAGAGGGAAGCTATACGTTATGGAGGTGGGAAAATTACTGAATCCGAGATGCCAGGTCAGGACCAATAATATCGCAGATTCTTCTTTGTATTTTATCAAGAATCTCAGAAGAATCAAACCTACTTCAACGGTATTATTCAAAGCATGGACTAATGCCTTGGCGAATTTGGCATTCACTGGATATCCTAAAGGCAATAGGGTGAGAAAAGGGCAGAATTTAGCCCGCCTAACAAGCTCATGCCAATGGTTGGAAGAACAGTGTGGGAAAGAGAAAGAAAACAGAAAGATAATCCTTGCTAAGAGCTACGAAAGATAATCCTTGCTAAAAGCTACGAAAAGTAGGAGGCTGTGGAGCGCCATCATCGCCTACGACCTAATGAAGCACGGCAAATGAAAGAAGAACAACAAGAGAGAGAGAGAGAAGTTGATATTCCACTAGGTTCGAATGAAATAGTGATTTTCCAAGCAAAGCTTAGCTGTGGCACAAGGCCGAAAGTATGGGGCACCTAGTGAGGATCGAACTCACTACTCAGTCGTAATTGTTCTAGCGAGACAAGCTTGCTAACCATTACACCGCCTGGAGGTGCCCTAGGTTTGAATGGGATATCTATTTATTTCTGTCGTTGTTCTAAGGTAATTACAATACGTTTGTTTGTTTCGTTGTGGGCGTTTTTTGTTTTTGTCTTTAGTTTTTTTGTTTTTTTGTGAAAACCGCTCGTCAAAGACAATCTGTTCTTGACCCCCAGTGACGGTGAATAAGACGCTGTGGACTGAACACCATTTGTTCCCCGTAAAACGATTTGCATAGAGACGGATACTATAACAAGATGTTCCATTTACACCTGCCTTTCTCTAGGTCACGTTACCTACGACGCCCACTTGACTTCCCAAATCGACTTTCGACTGCTGATCATTCAAACACCTTGACTTCAGCTGAACGGACATGGCAGCCTCTTTTTGAGAACGTAAAAAAAAATGATCGCCTTTCGTTTATTTTGGAAATCGTCACAAGGACGCCTCAGACGAACTATGTACGGATCATTGTATCCTGATGGGAATAAAAACAAATGAAGTTAAGCAATTTTTGTGAATAAAATATTTACATAAATTCATACCGTCAGTATTCAGTCATCAAAGTAATATCTCTAGTTTCCAATGACTTTTAATTCCCTTTTAACTACATTGGGTATTCCCTTAAATTCGAGTGTTGCAAAAGTTTCTTTAGCCTATCATATAAACCGGGTGTAACAGCAAAATTGTCCATAGCATGTAACAACATAATTATCCATCCCACGAAATGTTTAATATCTAAACACCACTAAGCTGAGTTTTTTTTCCAGATTTTCCGATAAGACGATTAGCCATCTTGACACCATTTCTTGTAAGAATCACTGAAAAAAACCTTTGAGTTATTCAGCAAAAAAGACAAAAAGGTTAAAATTGTTTTATATCAGACCCACTGTCTTCCCAAGTGAGAAATGGTGAGAGGAAAAAGATCATTCAGGCTTTCAGGAATGATACCAACGTTCATACTCTGGCTTCCATTTTCAAAGTTCATTCAATAACCATCAAGAAAACTCTGAATAAGTTTGAAAAAGGGGAACAGTAGAGAGTAAAACTGTATCAGGAGGTCACAACAGGAAGAAGAGCCATCATTTCAACTTAGATTTAAAGAGATCAATTAGAAAAGATTCAACTCAATTCATTGACACATGAGAGAGGAGTTTCAGCTATGACAGTCCAAAATGCAGTGAAAAAATCTTGAAATTAAAATTGTACGCGAAACCTGTGAGGCACCTTTTTACTCCAGGATAGATAGAAGGTTAGAGAGGGCGAAGATCATCTTGAGTAAGTTGGAAAATAATCCTAGAATATATATATATATATATATATATATATATATATATATATATTTGAACTTAATTTCAATCCTTCATGAGCTTCCGATCCTAAGCTATTCATGATGTATGTAACATCATTTTCGTTTAGAGAGGAATTATACATTCTTATTGCTCAAAATAGAGTCCAATATGTTGACCATGTTCACCATAGTCTATGAATATAGAATACAGCGCAGTACGTAATCTGTTCAATGAAACAACGTTAAAGATTAACACTCACGAGACAGACACTCTACTGAATCTGACTATATCGCCAATACCACCAGCAGCTGTTCCGTAATTCTTCGGTCTTCGATATCAAAGGCTGCCAGTGAATATTTGGGAAAAACATGGCCGCCTTTATACACGTCGCATTGAATATTTTGAGCCTTCTGATTGGTTAACCTTTCTATTGGTGAACTATAAAATGAGTCAGATCATTTTGGCTGGCTCACTAGTACACCAGGGTATCCAAAAATTCCAACACATAGTGTTAAGAAACTCAGATAATTCCAGTAAGTCATCTTTAATCATACCTCAGGTACAGCAGTTTAGAGCTCAATCTAACAATTGGACAATTTTGCTGTCACATGCGATATATATATATATATATATATATATATATATATATATATATATATATATATATATTGTCATCCAGAGACAGACTGTATCACAGCTCATCAGTGTGGCTAAACGTCCGTTTACATCTAGCTATATATATATATGTGTGTGTGTGTGTGTGTGTGTGTGTGTGTGTGTGTGTGTGTTTGTGCGCGCGAGCGCGCGTGTCTTTAGGCAGCCCATTCTCTTTAAGGCATAGCTCAGTGAATAAATTACAAACATGTCAAAATGGCAAAAACGTTATGTAATGTAATGGATAGCTACACATATTTTTACCTCACTAGTTGTACGCCTAATGCTGACCTCACAAAGATATGGAAAGTACTTCGGAAATAAAAGTGATTCTCACTGTTACAGTGCATTTCTTGCCTCATTAAATTGTAATATACGGAAAAATATTCGTGAATATGAAAGGATTATGACCAAAATAAGCAGATATAACGTTTGTAACTTATTCAATCAGACATGCCTGAAAATGAATTTACTACCTAAACACACACACACACACACACACACACACACACACATATATATATATATATATATATATATATATATGAAGAAAAATATACTGAAAAAACAAACAAAAATTCTAATATGCGATTATGCTGTTTTAATGTTTAATGTCAACGTCGGACGATTCGGTCTAATAGACCATCTTCAGAACACATTTATAAAACATAATTAACATAGACCATATACAATTCAACATGAAAAAGACGATGGACATAAAAGCAATACCAATCCAAACAGATAACTGAAATCTTTTATAAGATCAGCGTTCCGTCTAAATATGATCACGTCGTCGTCACGTGGGCGATGTTGTGAAAACATATTCCTAAAATTTCAGTATTTTGAATGAAAAACGAAAAGAATTTTATTTTGATCTAAAACTTATATGTACGTTTGTCGAGCATTAATCTTGCTAGAAAAGGGGAAATATTAAAGAAGCCAGGTCTAGTGTTCACCGTGCGTGAGATAGATATTATGCCTGCTTCATAAATCCGCCTAAGATTTTTATTATGAAAATATTTTAAAATCTTCACAGAATCAAAATCGAAATTATGATCAGCTTTAGTTGTGTGTACAACTAAAGCATTGTTTAAATTACTGAGGCGAATATCTCGTTTATGTTCGAAAACACGAGATTTTACGGACCTACATGCAACAACTGTGACTTAAAATATGTGGGTGAAACATGTAGAATTTTAGGAATAGGTTTTCACAACATGGCCCACGTGACAACGACGTGATCATATTTAAACGGAACGCTGATCTTATAAAATATTACTACTTTTGTAAAACAAAAAAACGAATGCAGACTCATGTTTTTTCGAAGATCTCTATTTTTAGGCCAATATACATTAATTCGAAATGACATATATATATATATATATATATATATATATATATATATATATATGACCTCCCCTTTTAATCGTTTGAATAAATCTTAACCCCCCCACCCCCACCATCGGTGTTGTGTTGTTTTTTCTTTTCTTGTCTTGTTTTTCTATTCTCTCCTTTTTTTTCTTTGGTCACGTGGTATAGTTTTGATTGTCGCCTATAAATATGCCGTTTCTCTTTTGCCTCTTTAGCCAGCTTACCCTGACGATCCGCTCAGGTGAAACCTGGGTAGGTTTGTCTGGCTCACTAGGATTGACTATATATATATATATATATATATATATATATATATATATATATATATATATACCAGATATTCAAAATACAGATTATATGAACGTCTATTTTATTTTTAAGTTACTATAGAGTATCTTAAAATAAATTACTCACATAGATAGATAGATAGATAGATATGGACAACTGAGATAGATAGATAGATAGATAGATAGATAGATAGATAGATATGGACAACTGAGATAGATAGATAGATAGATAGATAGATAGATAGATAGATGTGGACAACTGAGATAGAAACAGACTGGGATAGATAGATAGATAGATAGATAGATAGATAGATAGATAGATAGATAGATAGATGTGGACAACTGAGATAGAAACAGACTGGGATAGATAGATAGATAGATAGATAGATAGATAGATAGATAGATAGATAGATAGATGTGGACAACTGAGATAGATAGATAGATAGATAGATAGATAGATAGATGTGAACGACTGAGATAGATAGATAGATAGATAGATGTGGACAACTGAGATAGATAGATAGATAGATAGATAGATGCGACCATACTGAGATAGATATGAACATAGATAGATAGATAGATAGAGAGAGAGAGAGAGAGAAAGAGAGAGAGAGAGATGCTGCGTATGTTACGTTTTAAATTTACCTTTAGTTAAAGTTTGAAAAGTTTTAAAGTTTACATAACCTTACCTTTAAATATTGTTTTGATGGTCTAAAAATCAATATAAAATGTTCGAGAGATGACGTATGTGCGTACACGACGAGCGTTCAACTAACGGCGGTTATTGCCGGAACTACCAGTCTCTGTCTGTGGATTACGCCAGCCGAAAACAGCGGCCAGTACTGTAACTCACGGACGTTTCGAATTCCAGTCGGACACTACCATTTCTGAGGATTTTGTCCGTTAAATCCGGATACAGTTGGTTTGCGGGACCTTAATTCGAGGTTTTTATATATATATATATATATATATATATATATATGTACCCATGCGAAAGGTGTAAATCTTCTTATTCTCCCTCCAGCTATGGCTAAATAGCAGGACAGACTGGGTTCTATAGCCTTGGATGGCAACTGGTCTAGGAGAAGGACAACTCTGAATTCAAAACCAGCGGAGGGTCATTTGGGGACCTTGTGGCACGTAGTGCACTAGGTCTCTGTATTCGGCCCTTCAAAAAGTGTGGATGGTCCTGCACGATCTCATGTGCTGTCGTCGGGCTGTCGGTTTCCTAGGAACTGATCTGCTTGACCCTCATACGTCGAATTCGACGGAAAAAGTCGAGTATGTACACACACACACACACACACACATATATATATATATATATATATATATATATATATGAGGCTATTTCTGCAGACGACCACTTTCGTCGTCTGCCGAAATAGCCTATTACCCATATGAGGTAAAAAGGTTTTGTTTCATTAGTAATTATATTGCTCTGTATAAATTAAATAAAATACGTTGAATTCTTTTTTGTGGATTAGTTGGAATACTTTCATATTACTAGGATCTACTTGGATTATATATTAAGGTATTTTTTTTACCATATATATATATATATATATATATATATATATATATATATATATATATATATATATAAAAAAAGCTGTTATAGTAGTTCAAACGAGAGAAAAGTGTGTATATTAAAAAGAAGAGAGATACCGCAAACGTTTTTGGTTGTAATGTGGATTTTTTTGCTTTTTTCAATATTATGCTTTATTTTCCATAATTTTACTACACGGGTTTCTGGTCTCGCGACCGCCTTCAGGTAAAATGCGTAGATTTCCACATATTATTAAAAATAATTAATTTTTTCTCCTTTGTTATCTTTTACTCATCTTTTTTTATGGCCGTGTGTTACTTTCTCACCTGTCTTAATTACAGGCACTCTTTCATATATATATATATATATATATATATATATATATATAAACTGCCAGTAATTGTGCAGTGTTTAAGTTTAAATGCACACACACGGTATTGAAGACTTTCCCCCTATAATACTGTTAATGTTAAACAAAATAATTATTTATATATGTAAGCACTTGTATTTGACCCTTAATATACAATAGAATTTTGGTGTCATTCTTTGTCAGTGTTTCGCAAAAGCTACTTAATCACCGAACTTCGTAACCAAAAAGT
Organism: Acanthosepion pharaonis; assembly: GCA_903632075.3. NCBI lineage: Eukaryota > Metazoa > Mollusca > Cephalopoda > Sepiida > Sepiidae > Acanthosepion > Acanthosepion pharaonis. Next base: position 183,761 of record CAHIKZ030001183.1, read on the forward strand.
AAAATTTCGTGAAGCACATTTTCGTTAATAAGACCTTCAATCTCTAGGCCGGTGTATTCATGTGCCAACTGTAAGACGTTTGTTACGTTCACGCATGCGCATTAATACAGGCGATCGAACCAGGGTAATTACGTATTGCACCGTGCCCACTGCTTCGTCGGTACAGTCTGGAAATATCGATCTGCCGCCTTCCGAATGTTAATGACCCAATCATTGTTGGTCCCAAGTGGGGCCAGCGCTTGGCACCGGGCTGTCTGCGGAGACGACTTGAGGAATTACGTACAGCTTCGCGATTACCAAATCGATCCTATTCGTATGCACCTCATCGGCTGGAGAGCAAGAAGCTGCTATCTTTCACGCCGATAGAGAAAAGGACGAAAGCTCTTTCAGAACACTTCTAACAAAAGAAGCCCTACTGTGTCATAAACCCAACGTCGACCTGGCACCATAGATTCTTGAAGGAGATCGATAAAGAAGAAGAAGAAGAAGAAGAAGAAGAAGAAGAAGAAGAAGAAGAAGAAGGGGAAAGTTTGACGAGAGAGAAAAAAAGGCGTTCCCCATCTTGCAGCTATCGTGTGTTTTACAAGTAACCATTTGCCCTAAACACTTAAGGAATGACAATAATGAGAAACGAAGGAAAAATGGAACTTGCAAGTTGTGCATTTCATTTGAGCATTTATCATGGGAACTGGTTAAAAATAACAAATTAAAGATAAAAATAAATTCTTAACGCAAGGAAAATGTCTGTGAAAGAATGATGAATCAAGATATACTCTATAATTTTGAGAAGAGCCATTGTCATTCCAAGAGGTACTTAGATTATTAAACTCAGTTTTTTGCAAATGGCATTACTATAGAATTGCACTTCGAATAATGCTACTATTGAAACCCATTGCAAATAATGTTAATATAGAAATACGTAATAAATACACCTCCTATGATTTTGAAAACAGTCATTATCATTACAAGAGTTATTCAGATTGATTGCACGCTTCGTTAAGCGATGCTACTATAGGATTGCATTGGAAATAATGTTACTTCGATAATACATTGTAAATAGGCGTTCTATCATTTTGAGGAGTGCTATTATGATTCCAAGAGTTGTTCAAACAATGGAACCCATTATTTGCAAATTATATTACTATAGAAATGCATTGCAAATAATGTTTCTGTAAAAATACATTAGAAATAATGTTACTATAGGAATACATTGGAAATAATGTTTCTATAGAAATGCATTGGAAATAATGTTACTATAGAAATACATTGGAAATAATGTTGCTATAGAAATACATTGGAAATAATGTTACTATAGAAATGCATTGCAAATAATGTTTCTATAGAAACGCATTGCAAATAATGTTTCTATAGAAATGCATTGGAAGTAATGTTACTATAGAAATGCACTGGGAATAATGTTTGTATAGAAATGCACTGGGAATAATGTTTCTATAGAAATGCATTGGAAGTAATGTTACTATAGAAATGCACTGGGAATAATGTTTCTATAGAAATGCATTGGAAATAATGTTGCTATAGAAATACATTGGAAATAATGTTACTATAGAAATGCATTGCAAATAATGTTTCTATAGAAACGCATTGCAAATAATGTTTCTATAGAAATGCATTGGAAGTAATGTTACTATAGAAATGCACTGGGAATAATGTTTGTATAGAAATGCACTGGGAATAATGTTTCTATAGAAATGCATTGGAATAATGTTACTATAGAATGCACTGGGAATAATGTTTTCTATAGAAATGCATTGGAAATAATGTTGCTATAAAAATACTTTATTTGCATTGGAAAAATAATGTTTCTATAGAAATGCATTGCAAATAATGTTTCTATAGAAATGCATTAAAAGTAATGTTACTATAGAAATGCATTGGGAAAATGTTACTATAGAAATGCATTGGGAATAATGTTTTCGTAATATTATATAGAAATGCACTGGAAATAATGTTTCTATAGAAATGCATTGGAAGTAATGTTACTATAGAAATGCACTGGGAATAATGTTTCTATAGAAATGCATTGGTAAGTTACTATAGAAATGCACTGGGAATAATGTTTCTATAGAAATGCATTGGAAGTAATGTTACTATAGAAATGGTTTTGGGAATAATGTTTCTATAGAAATGCATTGGAAGTAATGTTACTATAGAAATGCACTGGGAATAATGTTTCTATAGAAATGCATTGGAAATAATGTTTGCTATAGAAATACATTGAAATAATGTTTCTATAGAAATGCATTGGAAATAATGTTACTATAGAAAACACATTCAAATAATGTTTCTATAGAAATGCATTGGAAATAATACTATAGAAATGCATTGCAAATAATGTTTCTATAGAAATGCATTGGAAATAATGTTACTATAGAAATGCACTGGGAATAATGTTTCTATAGAAATGCATTGGAAGTAATGTTACTATAGAAATGCACTGGGAATAATGTTTTATAGAAATGCATTGGAAGTAATGTTACTATAGAAATGCACTGGGAATAATGTTTCTATAGAAATGCATTGGAAATAATGTTACTAGAAATGCACTGGGGAATAATGTTTCTATAGAAATGCATTGGAAATAATGTTACTATAGAAATGCACATTGGAAATAATGTTTCTATAGAAATGCATTGGAAATAATGTTTCTATAGAAATGCATTGAAAATAATGTTACTATAGAAATGCATTGGAAATAATGTTACTATAGAAATGCACTGGGAATAATGTTTCTATAGAAATGCATTGGAAATAATGTTTCTATAGAAATGCATTGGAAATATTTTATTTATAGAAATGCACTGCAAAATAATGTTTCTATAGAAATGCATTGGAATAATGTTTACTATAGAAATGCACTGGAAATAATGTTTCTATAGAAATGCATTGGAAGTAATGTTACTATAGAAATGCACTGGGAATAATGTTTCTATAGAAATGCATTGGAAGTAATGTTACTATAGAAATGCACTGGGAATAATGTTTCTATAGAAATGCATTGGAAGTAATGTTACTATAGAAATGCACTGGGAATAATGTTTCTATAGAAATGCATTGGAAATAATGTTGCTATAGAAATACATTGGAAATAATGTTACTATAGAAATGCATTGCAAATAATGTTTCTATAGAAACGCATTGCAAATAATGTTTCTATAGAAATGCATTGGAAGTAATGTTACTATAGAAATGCATTGGAAATAATGTTTGTATAGAAATGCACTGGGAATAATGTTTCTATAGAAATGCATTGGAAATAATGTTACTATAGAAATGCATTGCAAATAATGTTTCTATAGAAATGCACTGGGAATAATGTTTCTATAGAAATGCATTGGAAATAATGTTACTATAGAAATGCATTGGAAATAATGTTTCTATAGAAATGCATTGGAAATAATGTTGCTATAGAAATACATTGGAAATAATGTTACTATAGAAATGCACTGGGAATAATGTTTCTATAGAAATGCATTGGAAATAATGTTACTATAGAAATACATTGAAATAATGTTTCTATAGGAACTAGGAATAATGTTTCTATAGAAATGCATTGGAATAATGTTACTATAGAAATACATTGGAAATAATGTTACTATAGGAATTTGGGAATAAACTATAGAAATACATTGGAAATAATGTTACTATAGAAATACATTGGGAATAATGTTTCTATAGAAATGCACTGGGAATAATGTTTCTATAGAAATGCATTGATAATGTTACTATAGAAATACATTGGAAATAATGTTACTATAGGAATGCATTGGAAATAATGTTTGCTATAGAAATACATTGAAATAATGTTACTATAGAAATGCACTGGGAATAATGTTTCTATAGAAATGCACTGGGAATAATGTTTCTATAGAAATGCATTGGAAATAATGTTACTATAAAAATACATTGGAAATAATGTTACTATAGGAATGCATTGGAAATAATGTTGCTATAGAAATACATTGGAAATAATGTTACTATAGAAATGCACTGGGAATAATGTTTCTATAGAAATGCACTGGGAATAATGTTTCTATAGAAATGCATTGGAAGTAATGTTACTATAGAAATACATTGGAAATAATGTTACTATAGGAATGCATTGGAAATAATGTTGCTATAGAAATACATTGAAATAATGTTACTATAGAAATGCACTGGGAATAATGTTTGTATAGAAATGCACTGGGAATAATGTTTCTATAGAAATGCATTGGAAGTAATGTTACTATAAATACATTGGAAATAATGTTACTATAGGAATGCATTGGAAATAATGTTGCTATAGAAATACATTGGAAATAATGTTACTATAGAAATGCACTGGGAATAATGTTTCTATAGAAATGCACTGGGAATAATGTTACTATAGAAATGCACTGGGAATAATGTTTCTATAGAAATACATTGAAATAATGTTACTATAGGAAATGCACTGGGAATAATATTTTCTATAGAAATGCATTGGAAATAATGTTACTATAGAAATGCACTGGGAATAATGTTTCTATAGAAATGCATTGGGAATAATGTTACTATAGAAATGCACTGGGAATAATGTTTCTATAGAAATGCATTGGAAATAATGTTGCTATAGAAATGCATTGGAAATACATATGAAATGCATTGCAAATAATGTTTCTATAGAAATGCATTGCAAATAATGTTTCTATAGAAATGCATTGGAAGTAATGTTACTATAGAAATGCACTGGGAATAATGTTTCTATAGAAATGCATTGGAAATAATGTTACTATAGAAATGCATAGAAATGCCCTGCAAATAATGTAGAACTATTGCAAAATGCAGAAATGGGAAATAATGTTTCTATAAATGCATTGGAAATAATGTTACTATAGAAATGCATTGGAAATAATGTTTCTATAAATGCATTGGAAATAATGTTACTATAGAAATGCACTGGGAATAATGTTTCTATAGAAATGCATTGGAAATAATGTTACTATAGAAATGCATCAGAATAATGTTTCTATAGAAATGCATTGGAAGTAATGTTACTATAGAAATGCACTGGGAATAATTTCTATAGAAATGCATTGGAAGTAATGTTACTATAGAAATGCACTGGGAATAATGTTTCTATAGAAATGCATTGGAAATAATGTTGCTATAGAAATACATTGGAAATAATGTTTCTATAGAAATGCATTGGAAATAATGTTTCTATAGAAATGCATTGCAAATAATGTTTCTATAGAAATGCATTGGAAATAATGTTACTATAGAAATGCATTGGGAATAATGTTACTATAGAAATGCATTGTAAATAATGTTTCTATAGAAATGCATTGGAAGTAATGTTACTATAGAAATACATTGGAAATAATGTTACTATAGGAATGCATTGGAAATAATGTTGCTATAGAAATACATTGGAAATAATGTTACTATAGAAATGCACTGGGAATAATGTTTCTATAGGAATGCATTGGAAATAATGTTGCTATAGAAATACATTGGAAATAATGTTTCTATAGAAATGCACTGGGAATAATGTTTCTATAGAAATGCATTGGAAGTAATGTTACTATAGAAATACATTGGAAATAATGTTACTATAGGAATGCATTGGAAATAATGTTGCTATAGAAATACATTGGAAATAATGTTACTATAGAAATGCACTGGGAATAATGTTTCTATAGAAATGCACTGGGAATAATGTTTCTATAGAAATGCATTGAAGTAATGTTACTATAGAAATACATTGGAAATAATGTTACTATAGGAATGCATTGGAAATAATGTTGCTATAGAAATACATTGGAAATAATGTTACTATAGAAATGCACTGGGAATAATGTTTCTATAGAAATGCACTGGGAATAATGTTTCTATAGAAATGCATTGGAAGTAATGTTACTATAGAAATACATTGAAATAATGTTACTATAGGAATGCATTGGAAATAATGTTGCTATAGAAATACATTGGAAATAATGTTACTATAGAAATGCACTGGGAATAATGTTTCTATAGAAATGCACTGGGAATAATGTTTCTATAGAAATGCATTGGAAGTAATGTTACTATAGAAATACATTGGAAATAATGTTACTATAGGAATGCATTGGAAATAATGTTGCTATAGAAATACATTGGAAATAATGTTACTATAGAAATGCACTGGGAATAATGTTTCTATAGAAATGCACTGGGAATAATGTTTCTATAGAAATGCATTGGAAGTAATGTTACTATAGAAATACATTGGAAATAATGTTACTATAGGAATGCATTGGAAATAATATTTGCTATAGAAATACATTGGAAATAATGTTACTATAGAAATGCACTAGGAATAATGTTTCTATAGAAATGCACTGGGAATAATGTTTCTATAGAAATGCATTTAATGTTACTATAGAAATACATTGGAAATAATGTTACTATAGGAATGCATTGGAAATAATGTTGCTATAGAAATACATTGGAAATAATGTTACTATAGAAATGCACTGGGAATAATGTTTCTATAGAAATGCACTGGGAATAATGTTTCTATAGAAATGCATTGGAAGTAATGTTACTATAGAAATGCATTGGAAATAATGTTACTATAGGAATGCATTGGAAATAATGTTGCTATAGAAATACATTGGAAATAATGTTACTATAGAAATGCACTGGGAATAATGTTTCTATAGAAATGCACTGGGAATAATGTTTCTATAGAAATGCATTGGAAGTAATGTTACTATAGAAATACATTGGAAATAATGTTACTATAGGAATGCATTGAAATAATGTTGCTATAGAAATACATTGGAAATAATGTTACTATAGAAATGTGGGAATAATGTTTCTATAGAAATGCACTGGGAATAATGTTTCTATAGAAATGCATTGGAAGTAATGTTACTATAGAAATACATTGAAATAATGTTACTATAGGAATGCATTGGAAATAATGTTGCTATAGAAATACATTGAAATAATGTTACTATAGAAATGCACTGGGAATAATGTTTCTATAGAAATGCACTGGGAATAATGTTTCTATAGAAATGCATTGAAGTAATGTTACTATAGAAATACATTGGAAATAATGTTACTATAGGAATGCATTGGAAATAATGTTGCTATAGAAATACATTGGAAATAATGTTACTATAGAAATGCACTGGGAATAATGTTTCTATAGAAATGCACTGGGAATAATGTTTCTATAGAAATGCATTGAAGTAATGTTACTATAGAAATACATTGAAATAATGTTACTATAGGAATGCATTGAAAATAATGTTGCTATAGAAATACATTGGAAATAATGTTACTATAGAAATGCACTGGGAATAATGTTTCTATAGAAATGCACTGGGAATAATGTTTCTATAGAAATGCATTGGAAGTAATGTTACTATAGAAATACATTGGAAATAATGTTACTATAGGAATGCATTGGAAATAATGTTGCTATAGAAATACATTGGAAATAATGTTACTATAGAAATGCACTGGGAATAATGTTTCTATAGAAATGCACTGGGAATAATGTTTCTATAGAAATGCATTGGAAGTAATGTTACTATAGAAATACATTGGAAATAATGTTACTATAGGAATGCATTGGAAATAATGTTGCTATAGAAATACATTGGAAATAATGTTACTATAGAAATGCACTGGGAATAATGTTTCTATAGAAATGCACTGGGAATAATGTTTCTATAGAAATGCATTGAAGAAATAATGTTACTATAGAAATACATTGGAAATAATGTTACTATAGGAATGCATTGGAAATAATGTTGCTATAGAAATACATTGGAAATAATGTTACTATAGAAATGCACTGGGAATAATGTTTCTATAGAAATGCACTGGGAATAATGTTTCTATAGAAATGCATTGGAAGTAATGTTACTATAGAAATACATTGGAAATAATGTTACTATAGGAATGCATTGGAAATAATGTTGCCATAGAAATACATTGGAAATAATGTTACTATAGAAATGCACTGGGAATAATGTTTGTATAGAAATGCACTGGGAATAATGTTTCTATAGAAATGCATTGGGAATAATGTTACTATAGAAATGCATTTTCGAAGAAAAATATTACCAGCAATACATTTTCGAAGAAAAAAATACTACCAGCAATATAATTTTGCAAAAAAAAAAAAAAATAATAATAATGCAAGCAATACTTTTTGAAAAAAATATTACCAGCATCTTGTCGGTATTAAATAATCCATTGAGATTGTTCTGCCGTAAAACAAAAAAAAGAAAACAACAATACATTTTTAAAGCACAATTACCAAAAATTTGCAGAGACACAAACGTGATCACAGAACAGATGCTGGGAAGGTATTTACTTTAGTAGTTGCAGTGATACATAAAAGTGACCATAACCCAATTATTAAAGGCTGCTTCTTCGTTTTCATTGTGTGCCGTGTCCCTTTAGGACGTGGGTGATCATGACTATCCACAATTTCCCGTCCAATGTAGATCTTATTAAATTTTATCTTTTTTGCTATCTCTCCTAATCCATGTTCAACAAAGCATTTACACGAACTCATTCTTCTTTTCTTCCATGTGCCATGTCAACTTCAGGACATGGACGAACATGGCTCTCCACAGCATCCGATGCTTTGTAGCTTTTGTCTTTTTGCTATCTCTTCTAATCCCTGTTTTGTCAACTATTTATGCAATCTCCTTCTTTTCTTGCATGTGCCATATCCCTTCAGGACATGGACGAACATGGCTCTCCACAACATCCGATGCATTGTAGCTCTTAGTATGTTTTGCTTTTTTTGCCATTTCTTCTAATCCCTGTTCTGCCACCCATTTAAACAAACTCTTTTTTCTTTTCTGTGATTTGTACTTTAAGGACGTGAACGGCCATGGCCCTTCACAACATCCTGTCCTTTGTAGCTCTCAGTATAGTTTGTCTTTTTGCTATATCATATAAACACGATCTTTAGGTTATTCATTGCTGTACTGTGCTCTGCTTACCTTCAATATGTTCTATGAGTGTTAAATTTTCCAAGCCCCCTTTCCTCATTATGGACCTAGAAATGTCTACTACCTCTTCCTGATGCTAGGTATAAGTAGTCTTTTTGTTAACTTTTTCTTAAAAACGTCGTCGTCAGGTTGCCAGTCCATGTTATTCTCAGCATCCTTCAGTAGAGCCCCATTTCTGTCGCCTCAAGTCTCTCTGATGTAATGGAATAACCTGTCACCACCATGAGTGACTACACTATAGGTAGTAACTACCCATAAGTCAACGGACTACAGAGTCTAGCTGGAATCTGTTTAGTACTACTCATGCTTACGCGAGAACTACCAAGCTTCCAATAGTAGCACTCACTACTGGATTGACTTGCGACGACCTTGTGCATAACTGTTACGTTTAATTTTATTGTTTTTGTTTTTTTTACAATAAACCTTTACTATTTTTATCTACCTTGTTTCGTTGTGACCTAATAATTGGTTAAGAAAAAACAAAAAAAGAAGTTGCAGATAAATAATGTATTGAACAGTAAATACAACAAAAGTGGGTTAAACGGCTTGGGAGTGTGTGTCGTTTGACCAGCGTTCGGTCTATATCAGTGTTAATCCTTAACAGCCCCGCCCACGAGGGATGTATGTAGCACAAGGCCGAGTCTACTGTGGGTTCTCCGAACCCGTAGGCTCTGCCAAAAATAGAACCCGCATAAACGGGTTCAGGGTCTTTCTACCTCCCCGGACGAAACTTTGATCTTCGGCAAAGCTTCGTCCGGGTTCCGCTCTGCTCAAGGCAGAGAGTTCGACAGTAACAAACAGGCTATGGCACTGTAAGGTTTAAATTTTCTTCTACATTATAGTAAATGGAAGAGTCCACAATAGCCTCATTAGAAGGAAGACACCACAACATTTTTCAAATATATATTCCTATTAGCACGGAATATAACACTCTACATCTGTGATGAGATTGTCCAGTATTCATCGCCGCACGAGAGAAGTGATCTTAAATAACAGTTCAGTAGAGTTTTCTACGTAATTATATTCATGGTATAACGAATAAAAATCCTTTATATTTGTTTCCGTAATTTTTTTTTTTTAAATATGTTTATTTTCACTTGACGTCAGTTGAAGATAAAATTTCCATCATCATCAAACAGTCTTCCTTCCTTTCCTTGAATGCAGTTCAGTCGGTGGAATGGAGTCGGGAGTATTAAAGTCGATCTTTTCTGTGTACTCCAAGAACCGGGTTAATTCACTCATCGAGATATGAATTTGGCATCAAATCGATATCATTTGTCAGATCGATTTTATGTGGTGAGAAAAAAAAATGGTTCTCGGATATTAGGCGCTATGGCTCTCGATCTGTCGTCTTGTACTAAGATGTTCTGGTAAAGAAAATAAATTACGCTAGCGACGTCTAGCGGTGTTTTAGGTGCATTTCTGTGCTTCTACTACTGTTTTAGAAATATATTCTAAGAAAAAAATATTCTACACCGGCTCTGCGTTCATGCAAACCGTTATAAAGCTTCTTGGTCTTAGAGGACCATTGTTTTTGGAACTTCTTGTGCTGGTGCTACAGAATCAAAATCAAAGAACTTTACCAAATTATACATACCATGTGTAACAGCAAAATTGTCCAATTCGTGTAACTGCATAATTGTACATCCCACAAAATGTTTAATATGCGAAAAAAAAAACACCTAAATAATTGAGTTTCTTTTTTCCAGGTTTTTAGATTAGCCGTTCAGCCATCTTGACACCATTTGTCGTAAGAATCACTAAAAACTCTTTGAGTTATTCAGCTAGAAAAAGAACTGGTTAAAGTATATATTATAGGGTTATAAGAAACTAGCAGCATTGCCCGGCGTTGCCCGTGCTTGATTCAAAAATCCTACGACTCATACAGCAATCGCTATCACTTGACTTAAAATATTTTTGCCCTTCCTTGCCTTTAAAGGAGTGCCCTTTGCCGTGCTGATGTTGCTACATGTCTTACTTCTTGCCTATTTCACACTGAGAATTTTTTCTAAGCTCTATACTAAACATTAAATCTATTACGAAAAAAGAACTAAACAAAATGAACAAAAAACGATCAGCTTTAAAAAAAAAGGACTCGTAACTGGAAAAACCGAATTAAAAAAGAATGTTAACAACAAATACTTTTTCACACCCAGCCCAGTTCTGCGGAATCAGAATCAACGTTGAGTTTAAGCAAGCGAATGAGCCAATTGGAGTAAAGTGCCGTGCAGATTTAAATTTTTCCCACTTGTGACGAATGCAGCTATGCTAGTTAACATTCGTGTCAGTCAGCTGTTGGCTCTCACGCTGGCCAATAGAATCTTCCTGTCTATTCGTGGCAGCCAGCTATTGGTTCTCACTTTGGCCAGTAGAAAATAGCCGCAAACTACATGAAAACTTCCGTAGAAGCATGAAAAAATCGATTATTTCCTCTATCGATGGGAGTTGGGAAATGCAAAGTCGGTCTTGGCCTTCCCACTTACTTGGAGCATGTGCATGTAAATTTTGGTGCAAATCCCTCGAAAATTGCGGCCGTGCATTCGTTACACACACACACACACACACACACACACACACACACACATCCTGCCTTTTATAGATAGAGATAGAGAGGCAATCTTACGGCAGTGGGGAAGAGACTGATCCCGAGCAGTCAGATCAAAACCAATAATATTGCTGATTCTTCTTTGGATTTTATCAAGGAGCTAGAGGTAAATAGCAAGGGCACCGGACCATATGTGGCAGTAATTTTCTAACCATGGACGAATGGTAAACTTATAAATATGTAAGAGCTGAAAATTGTCTCGCACGTTACAGTGGGCCAACTTTCTTATCATCTGATCTAGCAATAGATTCAACATAGTCTTTCCACTTCATATCAGCAGAGAACGTGAGCCCAAAAAGGCGCAACGATTAACGATCCTGGAAGTTAGCATCAGCCATTCTGACGGTGAGCAGAGAATGGTCTCTCAGATGACGAGAAGTTTAGTCAAGAAAGCGTTAAAATTAACAAGCCATCTTTTGCCCCAGTTAACGACGGACTTGAGGTCGTTTTGGACATCACCTGCCATGTCGGACTGATGAGCCTTACTATCAAGGCAGGTGTAAATTGTTGTGGCATCAGCGTAGATACCAAGTTGAGAGCTGATGTCATCAGGAAGGTCATTAATAAAAATTAAAAAACAAAGTAGGACCAATGATGGAGCCCTAGGGGACACCTGCATTAGGACGAAAGGATCTAGGCGAATGGCCGTTCAGGATAACTTTCATTTCACGATTTGATAGGAAAAAACTGTTAATCCTTTCTTCTCATTCTCCTTTTAAAGGGCTTCTTTTTTTTTACTTTTACTTTTTTTAGTTATCCTTCCTTAGTCTGCCCATCAACATAGTGTCATCCGCGTATTATGTGTTCTTAGCTTTGGAGGCGTTAAAATTAACAAGACATCTTTTGCCCGAGTTAACGACGTACTTGAGGTCGTTTAGTACACCAGCTGCCATTTTCACCTTGTCGAACTGATCAGCCTTACTATACAGACAGGAGTAAATAGTCGTGTCACCATCCTAGATACGAAGTTGAGAGCTGATGTCATCAGGAAGGTCGTTAATAAAAATTAAAAAACAGAGTAGCACCAAGGATGGAGCCCTAGGGGACACCTGCATTAGGACGAAAGGATCTAGACGAGTGGCCGTTCAGGATAACTTGATTTGATTGGAAAGACTGGATCAGTTCAAATAAGTGCCCGGAGACACCGTAATTTTTCAGCTTGTGGAGAAAAACAGTATGCCAGATCCCGTCAAAGATTCTGGAGAGAAAAAAATAGTCTTTCCACTTCATGTCAGCTGAGAACGTGAGCTCGAGTAGGCGCAACAAGTCACTTTCCTGGAGGTTAGCATCAGCCATACTGATGGAAGACACAGGAGGGGGGTATCTCAAGTGATTAATGAAGAGAGGTTTAGTTTTTGAGGCGTTAAAATTAACAAGTCATCTTTTGCCCCAGTTAACGACAGACTTGAGGTCGTCTTGGACATCACCTGCCATTTTGACCTTGTCAGACCTAATCAACCTTACTATCGAGGCAGGTGTAAATGGCTGTGTTATCAGCGTAGATTACAAGTTGAAAGCTGATGTCATCGGGAAGGTCATTAATGAAAATTAAAAAACAGAGTTGGACCAAGAATGGAGCCATGGGCGGGGAGACACGCGTTAATACAAAAACGGTCTAGACGGATGGCCGTTCAAGATAACTTTCATATCACAATTAGACAGGAAAGATTGGATCAGTTCCAAAAGTAACTTTTCAGCTTGTAGAGAAGACCTGAATACGAGACCCTGTCAAAGGCTTTCGAGATGTCCAATGCTACAACTTGAGTTGCACTTTTTTTTATCTAAAGCATGACAGACTCTTTCGGCAATTATCGTCAGGACATCAGCAGTTGACCTAGAGACACCAAAGCTATATTGCTTGTCTGAGAAAAGACCCTGCGATGAGACATGATGAACCAATTCAGCATTGATTAGAACCTCTAGGGGTTTGCCAAAAAGAGGTAAAAGACCAATAGTTAGATGGGTGGAACGGTTCACTAGAGTTCTTCTAAACTGGAACAATAGATGATTACTTCCAGCGGACAGGAAAGCAGAAGCCAACGAGACAGTTATTATACTATTTAGAGCAGTGTTTCTCAACAAGGTCCAAGTGGACCACTGGTGGTCCACATAGCATTTCTAGTGGTCCACAGAGAATTCGTAGCTAAAAAAAATTGTAGTCATTTCACAAAAATGTATCTAAATTATTCATACTTTGAAGGATTAAAAAATATAATATTTTGTTTAATTACACAATCTCGAAATTACGTAAGTATTATGCAGTGCCATATTTATTTTATTTTTTTATCATATATATATATATATATATATATATATATATATATATATATTTTATATATACTCTATATAAAATAATTTTTTATTCATATAAAAATATTCCTATGTTAATAAATTACTACACAATATTGTTTGGTAATAAATTTGACATTTCTAATTTATAGAAATAAAGTATTTATTATTGAAATAATTATTTAAAATTAATTTTGATATCCTGTGTTTATCTTTTTTTACTAAAATAAATTTTAAAAAGTAAATAGACTACTTTGTTTTTTCGTCGAGTCTTTTAGTGTGAAAATTGAACAGCCTAAAAGTAAAAGTAGGAGTGGTCTATTTGAATTTTTTAAGAAAAAAAATGGTTCATGGACTAAAAAAGATTGTGAAGGACTGGTTTAGAGAGAACAGGTGCCAGTTGGAAAGCACACTTCTTAATGGCTATTACGGGGATACCATTAGATTCACATGCTTTGTCGGGATCCAGGTTAAAAAATTATAGTAGAAACCAGGGAAAGGTTATATGATACATATCACTTAACAGAGATTCAGTTCTATGAGGGAATTTAGGCAGGGAATTTCTGGATGAGTCAAGAGTAGAGTTTGAAAAGAATTTACGAGCAAAGTATTAAGCTTAATCAGGAAAGGATGATAATAAATCATATTGATAGAAGAGGGGAGAAATATAAACCTTACACTTATTTAATGCCCTATTACACAACCGCCGGTAATCACGAAAGCCGAAGTTGTTAGAGGCAAGGCAGTGCCTCATTCACTCGGCAAACAGAGATTTTTCTCCTTCGAGGACTCGCTTACACTTATTGTGAGCAGCTTCGAATAAGCGCCTGTTGTGACGAAATCCTTCAGGCTGTTATAGCCGAAAATACTGATCGTTGTGTTCTATAGCAGCCGAGTATGCTGGTGTGTATCATGGAGATTATTGAGGTTTAACCTAGAAGGTGTGAAAGCGTCCATGCTGGCTTTGACCTAAGAAGAAACCCCAGTGGCGCAATTTTCAGTTGAAATGTTAAAGATGTCAGTCCAAAGAGCGTCACGGAGAAAATCTCGGAGTGAGTCCCAATCAGCATGCTCGTAACGGAAAGAGTTCTTGTGGATAGGGGGTTCCTGTTTAATAGATGATTGAAACGAAATATCAATAGCTAAAACAGAGTGGTCAGAATCACCAAGAGGGCAGAGGTTGCGAAGCTCGCCAAGAGCGAGGAGAGGAGGTAAGAAAAAAATCAAGTAGAGATGCATGTTTCTTGGTTTTGCTAGGGAAACGAATAGGGAAGTCGATGATTTGAGCAAGGGATTGGGTAATGGAAAAATGTAATGTCTGAACATCGGCAGCCTCAGAAACTGTAGAAAGTTGAAGTCACGTCTCGTGTTGAGCATTAAACTCACCGAAGACAAAGATGTTCGCAAATGGATGGAAGCTAAATTCTTTTTCTATACTGGCTGATATACTGCAGTTCTGGGAAGAGAGGAAGCGATAAAGGAAAAAGAGGTATCTGACAGAGTTTCAGAAGTAAAGACGGAAGCACATGAATTAATCTGGGGCCTTGAGAGACAATTCCATCCCTGATCATCGAATGATTATCTCGGATGTAAACACCAAAGCCATGCGTGTGAATCTTTTCGGCGAAGGGTGAGATAGCCTGAAACCAAGAATTCATAGGTAGCAATGGAAGAATTCAAGTTCGTTTCAGAGAGGGCAAAGATATATGGCAAAAAGATTCTACGATGCAGAAGTTGGAATGGATACCACGAATATTAGTGAAAGAAAGACTGAGTGGATGGTTGTTTGTTTGTTACTGGTTTAGTTGTATTTCTTTTTACTGTGTTTTTCCATTAGATTCGCTTTGAAAAAAAAAGAGAGAGAGAGAGAGAGTACTGTAATTTATTTAATGTCATTTATAGTAATACATACCAGCCAGATCCATTTTGCCAGAGAACCTACGCATGCGCAACATGGCACTGCAAATATGCGGATATTACGCCACTGTTGACCAGAGCAGCCTCCCTAAGAGCTGCCAAAGTGTTCAGGCCCCTAACGACCAATCGGAAGCAGCAGCCAGCAAACTGCCAACCCGGTATGCTAACAGTGACAAGCCACAGCTACTGGTTACTCCGATCATCAAAAGGTTATTTTATGACCCTAGTAGAAAAATGAAACCAGTAAACCATATACTGAACAGGAAACAGGTGATAAACCTCTACTCCTATTCAATAGACATGGAATGAGTTCGGACCGGGCGATATTTGAGCCTATCTATTCTTATTAACCTGTTAAACCTAGAACACTAACCATGGCTATATAATACCCAGTGCAAATTTTGCTTTTAATTGCGATATTGATATTGCATTAAATTAAAAATGGCGACGTTTTTCAATATATCAACCGTGTTAAACCTGAATAAATGAAAGTAAAATGTAATGGAAGGGTAAAATTATATGTCTCATTTGTTCATCAAGAAAATTTTTAACCCTAGAACACTAACCATGGGTATATAGTACCCAGCTCAAATTTTCTTATTTTTAATTACAATTTTCAGTACCTGATTTTTTTATCTAAATATGTTTTTCAGTTCCTATTAATGTTAACTCAAAGTACAAATTTTGAAGTGATTGCATGTAAAATATTTCAAATAAAGATTTATATTTGATATTTTTTTGATATTTTCAAAATCGGGTATGATATACCCATGGTTAGTAATGGTGTAACTTTAATTGATGGTTAGTGTTCTAGGGTTAAAAAAAGCACATAAAATACGAAAGGATGACATTATGACTTAGTTCTGGTTCCCACAAAGCGTATTGTGGGGTCGGGGGGGCTTGAAGTGTGAATTTTAATAATTAATAGCAATGGAGAAAAGAAAATACAGGACAGATAATGTAGGGGGAGTAAAAACATCAGAAACAAAATAAAACAAGAAAAAATTAAATTAAAAAAAATTACAAACAGGAAAATGACCCAAGGTATTGTAAGTTACTTACAAGAGATGTTTCAATTGCTTCTTTCCACCTTTTAAATTGGACTACGGACAAAACAGGCTGATTTAATTTCAATGGTGCTTAGGTACAATTACAACGGCTTTGAAGTGATTTCTTTTATTTTCATGGCTGAAAGCATAAGACTATCTCTCACTTGGGACGGCTGGGGATGGTACGATGGAGGTCAGGATGTATTTTCTTAGTGATCTGCCTGGCCTTCATTTTTCTTTGGCTTCTATCAAAGGAATTCGAGTTTTTCCCAGATACCAAGAAGAACCAATCAGACACAAACGAATTGCAAACGTGAAATTAAATATATATATATATATATATATATATATATATATATAGAGAGAGAGAGAGAGAGAGAGAGAGAGAGAGAGAGAGAAGAGAATTGAATGAAGTAAATTAATATATAGGTTTATTAAGTTTTAACTTAGTATAAGTCCCTACTATCGACTTACTTGGAAAAACGTGTATATATATATATATATATATATATATATATATATATATATATATATATATATTATATCACACAAAAACTAATGCAAAGGTTAATGATTTAAATGGCGAGACATCCATCGCAAACAATTCCAATAGTACACAAAAACCTCCAGTTTATAAACAAGGATCAATTCATTCATAACGGATCTGGAGGTTTTGTGTACTATTTGAATATATATATATATATATATATATATATAAATTGATTGCACGTTTATTGTAATTTAAATAACTGATCCATGTGCGACTTTTGGTTAATAAGTGCGACATTACTGTAATTATTGAACAATATAATGCCACTTTGACAGTAAAATTTACCAGTAAAATAATTTGTTCATCACCATATTTGGTATAAAGGACAAACACTTTAAAAATTTTAAATCAAACTCAGCGTTGCTTTGGCGCGTTCAAAAACCAATAACTCATTTTTCAATAGCATTTCGGATACAATAAATATATTTAATGTCCTCTTATTACTAAGAAAAAACAAGAACAACATCTATTATATACCTGAAGATGTCTGTAGGAACAGACGAAAGCTTGTAGTAAAAAATAACAACTAATACGGCAGAAAATATAAACAAGGATCAATTGATTCATAACGGATCTGGAGGTTTTGTGTACTATTTGAATTGTTTGCGAGATGGATGTCTCGCCATTTAAATCATTAACCTTTTGCATTAGTTTTGTGTGAATAATTCATGTATTTGTAAATTGATTGCACGTTTATTTAATATATATATATATATATATATATATATATTTATATATATATATATATATATACATATACGTATATATATATATTTATATATATATATATATATATATATATATATATATATATATCGGTGCATGTGTTTCAATGTGAGCAAAATAGATAGGTTAGTTAATAAAACTAGGACAAACGAAAGGATACCAGCACAATAAACATTTATTAAATATTAATTATTAACCATATGAAAGAAATGAAATACGGAGAGAAAGGTTTTAAATTCGGAATTTTCGGACACGCCTGTGTCCTTCCTCAAAGAACCGAAGTATAAACAGAAAAATGGAATTACTGACTGACAGATATTTTTGTAAATGGGAAATCGTATTGTTAACAAAAGCCCAATCACTGTCTGATTCCTCGATGTGCGAAACTTTTTATAAACTTAAATTTAAAATTTTGTAAAAGCGTTAGGCAGATCTCTTGTTACTAGTGTCTGTCTTGGGAGGGGAGTGAGATTGTAACCATAAATGAAGTGAGTTATAGTTTAGGGAGGCGGAAAGACGTCTCGCGTGTCGCAAGTTGTAGTAAAAATTGGCGGACCAATTTGTCAAGTGTAGAAGGACGGGTTGTGTTTTCGAATATGCTGTAATGAAACAAAATTGAGTAGGAAAAATAGGGAATATACAATAATAAAATATTATTAAATAAAATGAAAAGAAAAAAGTGAAGGAACAAAAAAAATGGATAAAAATTTGGATAAAAATTTGATAATCTATTCTTAACAAAAAAGGAGTTACAGAAAATAAAAAAAATAAATAAAAATCTGGGAGTAAAAGCGTATACATATATAGATACACATGCATACATACGGGCACATAACAGTATGCAAATATACGCAAGACAACACAAAAACATGAATCTCAATACCCGTAAAGATATAAATACATGTATCATGTCATCCTATAAGTTCGGTCCGAATTTTAACTTTTTGTTAAAATGAACGAAATTTAAAGAGTATTTTATAATGTCTAATGGAGCTGAACATTATTTTTATGTTTAGATGCATTTAAACTGATCAAATTTTATTTCAGAGAACAACAAAATTAAATTTTGTTTGATTAAAACCCTGCTAACATGGAAGTACCCAAGAATCATTTGAGGCACATAATGCTTTATGAGTTCAAGAAAGGAAACTCAGCAGCCGAAGCGGCTAGAAACATTCACTCAGTTTATGGAGAGGAATGTGTGAATGAAAGAACTTGCAGATGGTTTGCAAAATTCAGAGATTTCAACCTTGAAGATAAAGATCGAACCGGACGTCCAGTTGAGTTTGATGAAAAGCTTCTTGAAGTAGCCCTTGAAGAAAATCGTGCTTTATCAGTTGAGGAACTGGTAGTGGTTCTCAGTTCAAACCATACAACTGTTCATCGTCATCTTCAACAACTTGGAAAAGCTAAACTTGGAAAATGGGTGCCTCATGATTTGTCTGAAAACAACCTCAAATTCCGAGTTGACATTTCTATCCATTCTCGCCAACTTGTTTCACCTTTTTTGGATAGACTTGTGACTGGCGACGAAAAATGGATCTTTTATCGAAATGTTAAGCGTCGTAGACAGTGGCTTGGACCCCAGCCACAGCCGAGAAGGGAACTTCATGGGCAAAAGGTTCTTCTTTCAATCTGGTGGGAACGCCAAGGAATAATCCACTTTGAATTCTTACCACCTAATGCAACAATTAATGCTCAAATATACTGTCAGCAATTAGAGTGTTTGAAGTTTTGAGGGAAAAAAGACCTGCTCTAGTGAATCGAAAAGAGGTGATGTTTCATCAGGACAATGCGCGACCCCACACAGCAAGAATCACGTGACAAAAGATCGAAGAACTTGGTTGGGAGAAAATTCCTCATCCACCTTATTCTCCCGATCTTGCTCCTTCAGACTACCATTTGTTTCGTAGCTTACAGAATCATTTGGAAGAAACAGCATTTGTAACACAGGAAGAGGTTAAAACTGACATTTGTGAGTTCTTCGAATCAAAGCCAAAAGAATTTTACAGTAATGGAAATAGTAAACTTGTTCATAGATGGAAGGAATCATAGATAATCAGGGAAAATACATTGTTGATTGAATCTGTAATTAAATGTAACATTTGGTCACTTGTTTTCTTTATTCAAAATTCGGACAGAACTTATGGAATGACCTGATACAAAATTAATATGTATCTATACTAACCTTCCCCACTCCTTACATAAGCTTATATGTAAAGGAGCCATAGTGATAGAGTCAATGATGGTATAAAGAGGATCAGTGGAAAGTACCCCTCAGTGTACAGGGCAATACTTCTATTACAGAATAGTGCATTATGAGGGAAATCATAGGTGATAGAACAAAAAAAGATAGTTGGTATGTAGAGTGATGGCTGTTAAATTTGAGAGTTAAATATGTGTGTCGGGGGTTCTCATCTGAGTTGTGGCGTTGCTGATAATAGATTTCATTTGTGGAAATTATACTCTCTGAGTAAACCCAAATCCCTGTTTAGTCCCTCTATGTGGGAATTTACTTTTAGGATATGCTTCAACTCCGATCTGTCTCTGTCCTCTCGGCTTTCGAACCAAGACGCTAAAAAGCACGCACCCGACATCGTCGATGCTATGACCAAGTTGGTTGAAGTGTACAGAGACGGTTGAAATTGTTGTTGTTGTCCATGATGTTTGTTCTTGTGGTTATTGAACTGTAGACGGAATTCTGTTGCGGTTTCTCCCTCATAAGTCTCCTTCTCGCATTTGTGACAGAAAAGAAAATATACGAGAATGGAAACTGTCCTAGCTCAAAGCCGGCGGTTTGAATGCCACATGGTAAGACAATTGAATGAAGCAAAGTAGAATGCCGGTTTATTAAGTTTTAATTTATTATAAGTTTTCAATATCCATTTTCTTGGAAAAAACGCCATGGCAAAATTCTCGTTCAGTACATAAAAAAACATTTTTTGAAAAGAAAAAAAAAACATTACCAGCTGTAGATTTCTTGAAGGAAAAATATTCTCAGAAACAGATTTTTGAAGAAAAAACATTGCCAACAATAAAAAAAATTAGCCGGTATTAAATAAACCACTGAGGTTGACATGTCGTAAAACACACAAACAAACCAAACCAAGTGGATCCTAGTAATATCCAATATTTAAAAAAAGAACTCAATGTATTTATTATAACAGAGCATATGAATTACACAACAAAATCCAAAATTACCTCATATGGAGGGAGGTATAAATTTACTTCAACTATCGAGAAGTAGTTTTGTCTTATTCAACCTCGGTGTACAAACTGTGTTCATTTTTTTGTTTTTTTTTTTTTTTTTTTTTTTTTTTTTTTTTAAAGTCAGACACAATCTGTACACCGGGGTTGAATAAGACTAACGTACTTCTCGTTGGCTGAAATAGATCTTTACCCCCACATGAGGTAATTTTTTATTTTGTTGTGTAATATATATATATATATATATATATATATATATATATATATATATATATATATAAGGCATGATGTGTGTGTTTGTGTGTAACGAATGCACGAACCGCAATTTTGACGGATTTGCACAAAAATTTACATGCACATGCTCCAAGTTATCTGGAAGGCCAAAACCGACTTTGCATTTCCCAACTCCCATCGATAGTGGGAAATAATCGATTTTTCATGCTTCTACGGCAGTTTTCATGTAGTTTGTGGCCATTTTCTACTGGCCAGCGGGAGAGCCAACAGCTGACTGACACGAATGTTAACTAGCATGCAAAAAAATTCGATAGCTGCATTCGTCACAAGTGGCAAAAATTTAAATCTGCATGGCACTTTACTCCAATTGGTTCATTCGTTTTCTTAAACTCAACGTTGATTCTGATTCCGGGTTGGGTGTGAAAAATATTTGTTGTTAACATTCTTTTTTCATTTGGTTTTTCCAGTTACGAGTCCTTTTTTTTTTAAAGCTGATCGTTTTAAAGCTGATCGTTTTAAAGCTGATCCTTTTTCGTAACACATTTAATGTTTAGCACAGAGCTTAGAAAAATTCTCAGTGTGAGATAGACAAGAAGTAAGGCATGTAGCAACATCAGCACGGCAAAGGGCACTCCTTTAAAGGCAAGGAAGAGCAAAAATATTTTAAGTCATGTGATAGCGATTGCTGTATGTGTTGTAAGATTTTTGAATCAAGCACGGTCAACGCCAGGCCATGCTGCTAGTATATATATATTATGCCTTTGATATATATATATATATATATATATATATATATATATATATATATATATATATAGTTACATGCAGCATGATCCATTATTATACTTGTTATATTTGCTAATAGTAGCAAAAAATCATATATTAATCATTGTTTATCAACTTTCTTGTATTACTGCTTTTGATGCAGCCACAAAACTATGAAACCCCTCACCACCACTGTCTATGTTGCATATTTTGGATTTTTTCTTGTACTAGAATTTTTTTAAATCCTCACAGTAAAATTCTCACAGTATTTTGTATTGTTAAAATTATCGCTAACATTTTTGACCGAGATTTACAAAACTCTACGCTTCGTTCAATTTTGCAAACCAATCGATGAAAATGAAATAAGTTGATTTCTTTAGGTTTGGTTTGGTTTATTTTGTTTTACGCCATATCAACCTAAATGGGTTATTTTATTGCTGGTAATATTTTGTTTTGTCAAAAATCTGTATCTTGGTAATATTTTTATTTGAAAATTGTATTGCTTGTAATATTTTTTTCAAAAAAAGTATTGCTGGTAATAGTTAACTATTTGCCCATAGCTGGGACCCTAACAGGTGCTACCACCCTGGGTCAAGGTGGACCTGGGAACACCAGCAATTAAGAGGTGGTTCCATGCTCCTCAAAACCTCGGGATCCGAGGCCTTGCTGCTGGACGTAGTTTATCGTCTTACTGATTTCACGGATGTAGTTTGATGTCCTACCCAGGACGATGATTTCTTCAGGAAAATATTTTGACAAAAAAAGGAAACCTACTTCGAGGTTTTATAATTTCTTTAATTTAATTTTATAGGACTTCATGGTGAACAATATTTTTTAAGAAGATTTCTTTTTTTTTTCTTTTTTTTACACCGAAGAATACATTCTTAAAATTTCTTACTCTTGAGCATGCAACATACAACTGGCCATGCGTAAAGATTTCTTTCTGGGGCCAAATTCGAACTTGTTAAAGCGTTTGGCCTTGTGATTTGTTTATAGTTCTCGCAAACCCGTGATTTTCCGTGAATAAGCACTTACGTCACTCACCTATTCTAATGCAATAGCAAAGTAATGACCTAAGACATAACAATACATTTTTATGACATATCTTAACATAATTAGGATTAAAAGAAATGCATAGGGGACATAAATATAATGAAATGAAATGAAAATAATACATATAATGAAATTAATTTGTTTTAAGTTGCTTCTATATTTATTGCCAGTGATGTAATTGGCTCTCGGTAGATGAGATGACGAAGCGTAAGATTGTGTCTCTCTTGTACTTACTCGGAAGCAGCAGAAAATGTCCTCATCTCTTACAGGGTAAAACAATATGTACACCTATATGTTATAAGCTTGTCATATAGAACATAAATGAATGGAATCGTCCGTTTTTGTAAATAAGCGGAGCTAAGAGGAGTTGAGGAGGGTTAGCATTAGGTCTTAACCGAGCGCTAAGCTCTTATTGCTTGTCAAACCTTCTGTCTTCGGGCAGAGAGGAACCAAGACGAGGCTATGCCGAAGGGCAGAGTCTCGTATGGGGAGGTAGACAAACCCGACTCCGTTATTACGAGGTCTACGGGGAATTTTTTTCCGGGACAACGGGCCCAGAAAAAAACCCACGTTAAACCTGACTTGTGCCACATCCCGTTCTGTGGGAAGCTAGGGTTAATACCGAGTTAGCTCTTAGTACTTGTCGAACTCTCTTCAAGAAGTCATTGAGGAACCCAGACAAGACTATGCCGAAGGGCAGAGTCTCGTATGGGAAAGTAGACAAACCCGACTCCGTTATTACGAGGTCTACGGGGAATTTTTTTCCGAGGATACGGTCTTGGATAAGGTCAATTGCTAAGTTTACCTTCGTGTAGTAAACTTTCTTTTTCATTACTTACCTACGAGTTTGTCTTCCTTATTTATTTCATCCACTGATGTCGAACTATCGAACTGATGTTAGTAGGATCCGTCCAACACTCAATAAAGAGAGGCCGACAGAATCAAGAGGCTCTCTCGCTAAGGGACAGGCAAGGAGAAAATATAAACGGACATGGGAAATAAATAAATCTGTCCCAAGCTAGTCTCTGTAGTCCGTTCACTTACAGATACTTATAGGTAGTTACTACCTATAATGTACTCACTCGTGGGGGTAGCAGGTTATTCCATTACATCAGTAGGTTACTCACTGTTTCCCTCTGACCTACTTGTCGTCTATATGTCCTGTGAATGTCTAATTCTCCAAACCCTCTTTCTTCGGTGGACAATTGTCATATAGGTCATAAATGAATGGAATCGTCCGTTTATGTAAATAAGTGGAGTTGAGGAGGGTTAGCATTAGGTCTAAACCGCACGCTAAGCACTTAATGCTTGTCGAACTCTCTGTCTTCGGGTAGAGAAGAACCTAGATGAGGCTATGTCGAAGGGAAGAGTCTCGTCTGGGGAGGTAGACAAACCCAACCCCGTTATTACGGGGTCTATGGGGAATTTTTGTCCGGGGCTACTGGCTCGTAAAAAAACCCGGTCTTGTGCCAAATCCCGCTTTGTGGGGAGCTCGTGTAAATACCTAATTAGGATGAGGTCAATTGCTAAGTGTACCTTAGTGTAGTAAACTTTCTTTTTCATTACTTACCTACGAGTTTGTCTTCCTTATTTATTTCTCTCTGTTATCTCGAAAACACAACATACAACAAAGCTATTGTCGAACGACTTAAGCCAAGCACCTGGCCAATGGCGTCGAGATATCTTCCTTTTTCAGAGCGTTTACTAATGTCTAATTTCACTTCCATGGTGATGGCTTTCCTTTCCTTCGAAGCAACGTCATCAGAAGATGTCACACTAGGCTCGGGAGCCATAACGAACGAACGAAAGAGAACGAGAGCACAACAATACTTACTAGTATTGATGTGAATTTGTGACTCTGAGTTTCACGCCCTTGCTATCTTCAGTCAAACCCTGAGTTTGTCTGGTGATCGCAAGGGCGTGAAACCTAGGGTCACAAACTCATATCAATACTAGTATATATATATATATATATATATATATATATATATATATATATATATATATATATGAGTCCGCCAAAAGGAAAAGAAAAAATTGTACAGACGTTGCACTACTAAATTTTTTTTTAATTTTTTTACTTTTGAATTCTCCAATCACAAGAGATTCTGCAAGACAAATTAACAGTAATAAGGCAAAAGTTCACAAACTAAAAATGTTGACAACTCACAAACTGGATACAGACAAGCAATTGCAGAATTCTGACTTCACGATATGAAAGAACAGAACTATGTCAGATGAGACAGAAAAGTGGTTTATCTTATTGGCTAGAAAGAAATGCATCCGTATGTTTTTTTTCTATAAATTTAGGGAGATGCATATTTTTGGTATAATTCCTATATGGATTGGAACAAACTTTTCTTTGTTGACTATTTTTGATCGAATTTCTTTACTCAACACTGAACCTTTACAATACATTTAATTATAGTCATTTCATGTCTGTTAGGCTTTATTACTTTGTGTCATATATATATGATTTATAATTGTACATCCATCTTCCAGACATTTATCAGTACGGCGAAGTACAGCTTGGGCAACGTTGGCCAAAGTGTCGAGTGGGATTGCAGCACATGCTTTTTCAATTTCTTGTCTAAGGGCCGCCATTGTAGTCTGCGATACACAACATACCTTACGGCTTTTTGATGCTACAGCCATTGGGGTAATACCATATATCGGGAAAATATCGTACTACAGTAAACAGTTTTATCGCAATTTTATAAAACTAACAATGACAAGTTATTCATTTCCTAGCTGGGAAGAGTATTGCGAGACAGGAGGATTTCTTTAGTAACAAAGAAAAGAATATTGAGCTGTTACATGACATCTGTCCTTTACGGCAGTGAATGTTGGACAATTTTCTCAAAGATGAAGAAGAGACTCGAGGCGACGGAGACGTCGTTCTACAGAAGGATGCTAAGGATATCATGGACCTAGCGTGTGAACAATGGTGAGGTCTTAGAGAGGATGCAAACAAGGAAGAGGCTTATACTTAACATCAGGAAGAGGCAGCTGAAATTTCTGGGGCACATAATGAGGAAGGAGGACCTGGAGAATCTGATGCTCACGGGTCGAATAGAGGAAAGGTGATACAAGAGAAAACAACGCATGACATACCTAACGGCCTTAAGCAAGTGAATGACAGAACGTGGTGTGGGGGGGAAGCTGAGGGAAGGAACTTGTTGAGAGCTGCAAGAGATAGAAGGAGGTGGAGAGCCATGATCGCCTATGTCCTGAAAGTACTTGGCACATACAAAGAAAGATGATTTCAGCATTCCGTTGTGATGAAATTTAATTTTATTATGAGAAGTGTATATACGTTTTTTTGCGGACTCTGTATATATAACTTAATTTTTTTTTTTCATTTTTCAATTGGTATCATCGTATGCAAGGCAATACAACCACTAACACACAAGTGGTTACAGGGTTTGAAGAAATTAGGCACAGAAACATAAGTAATGAGGAGAAAGAAAAGAGCAATCAGGAGTACAGTAAATAGCGATTGACATTGGATTTAAGTGTTTGCAGATTAAAGTTGGCTGGAAAGCATGGAGTCAAAAGTGAGTTCCACAGGCAAGAAGTCCGGGATAAGAAACTGTTAGCATAGAACTTAGGACTACATCTAGCCATCTCAACTACAGTGCAGTCGGATCAAGAAAGAACACGTGTGTGATCGCGTGTGTGTGTGCGTGCGCGTGTGTATTAAACATTGAAAAGAGTTAAAATATCTGATGTTAAATGTCCAGAAATGATGGAGGGTAATAGTCATAAAAATCTGATCTGTACACATTTGAATTTATTTGCGGTTCAATTTTTATGGCTTCTGTCTGATCTATACACATGAAAGAACATGGCACATAAAAAGAAAGAAATAATGGGTAGATTTTTATGTTTAAAATAGTTTACCTGTGACAGTTCAGCTTATAAAACATTGAAAATGATTTCAGCATTACATTGTAACGAAAGTTAATTTATTATAAGAAGTGTATATATACATTTTTTATATATATATATATATATATATATATATATATATATATATATATATATATATATCGATTCTCCCGTCGGGTTCGACGTATGAGGGTCAAGCAGATCACTTTCCAGGAAACTGACCGCCCGACACCGGCACATGAGATTTGATTATAGTGGTGAAGGTTTCGCGCAGGACCATCCACACTTTTTGAAGGCCCGAATTCAGAGACCTGGTACACTACGTGCCACAAGGTCCCCAAACAACCCCCCGCAGGTTTTGAATTCAGAGTTGTCCTTCTCCTAGACTAGTTGCCATCCAAGGCTATAGAACCCAGTCTGTCCTGCTAATTTTCCCATAGCTGGAGGGAGAAGAAGAGGATTCACACCTTTCCCAAGGATATTAGCACGTAAGTGAATATAATGGATTCAACCTGGATTCGTACTCGGCTCTGCGATTCCTCAATCCAAGCCGATATCCATTACCCCACCGTGCCTCATTCATTTCTATTTTTTTATTGGTATCACCCCAAGCAAGGCAGTACAGCCCCTAACACACAAGGGGTTACAGGGTGTGAAGGAATAAAGAATAGAAACATTAATAAAGAGCAGAAAGAAAAAAAGAGCAATCAGAAAAACAGTAGATAGCAATTGACATTATATTTAATTTTTTGCAGATTAAAGTTGGCTGGAAAGCATGGAGTCAGAAGGGAGTTCCACAGGCAAGAAGTGTGAGAAAAGAAACTGTTAGCATAGAACTTAGGACTACATCTAGCCAGCTCAACTACAGTGTAGTCGGATCAAGAAGGAACACGTGTGTGACCGCGTGTGCGTGTGCGTGCGCGTGTGTATTAAACATTGAAAAGAATTGAAATATCTGGTGTTAAATGTTCAGGAATGAGGCAGAGGAATAGACGCTAAAATCTGATCTCTGTACGCATTTGAATTTATTCGCGGTTCAATTTTTATGGCTTTTGTCTGTTTCGTGTGGCTGTAAATCGTATCAGAAGACCTTTCCCTCTTTTTAGTAAGCAATACGAAACTGAAGAAGCTGGATACCAAAAGAAAATAGTAGAAAATAAATAAAATAATTTAGGGGCAATTAATCAAATAGATGGCCAAATACTTTGAAAGCTATAAAGTTAAACGAATAGTTATTATTTTATTGCTTCATCATTACAATTTTACGTTGAAATGTAAAATACATACTTTTCGAATTAACTCTATATTTGGCGGCCATAAAGCGGTATAAATGGATTTTGATAGTATCGTTTTTCAGGAGGTGGAGGAAATCGTGTTTTAAGCCCCGGAGATTACTGTGCATATTTGTTGCTTACACGCAATAAAGAACATTCAATTTTCCGTAACGATCCACTTACTTCTTTCTTAATATCCAAGCTGGCTTTTGTACACGATATTTGGTCGTTATTTAGGATTTTAATTCATTCTTAAATACAACGCCAGATTCTCTCGAGGAGTCAATCGGTAAGGACTTAATAAAAATCAAGGCCACTGTTTCAGCCTGAGAAGCCAACATTTTGACTTTTCCTACCAATAAATCCGGACCGCCGTTATTAACGAAATGAACCAACAGTTTCCAACTATATCTTTGAAGCATACTCTTAGATAGCTAAAACAAAAGGCTTTCTTAATAATTGGGATTGGGGAGTCGGAATTTTTTTTTCCTCAATAGGCAATAAAGAGAACTCTTTATAACAATTGGGCATCAGTAAATCATTTAAAAGCTCAAAAACATTATATTAATTAACGGTCGGATCATAATAGCCAGCTCAACTACAGTGTAGTCGGATCAAGAAGGAACACGTGTGTGACCGTGTGTGTGTGTGCGTGTGTATTAAACATTGAAAAGAATTGAAATATCTGGTGTTAAATGTTCAGAAATGAGGCTGAGGAATAGTCATTAAAATCTGATCTCTGTACGCATTTGAATTTATTCGCGGTTCAATTTTTATGGCTAATAAGCTGGTGAATGGTCGGATTTTTTAAAAAAATATGCATTTAAACGGGGAAGTTTTTAATAAAAAGGGGAGATATGAAAATCATTTAAAAGCTCAAAAAACATGAGATTAATAAACGAGCCGTTCTTAATAAGCTGGTGAGGGGTCGGAAAATTACTTAATATGCAATAAACGTGGAAAGTTCTTAATAAAAAAGGGAGATCTGAAAATCGTTTAAAAGAGGGTTTTGTAAAATTTCAAAATATGCAATAGTCGCTCTCTCACAGACGCGCCGTCGCCTCTCTCTGTCTTTTTTTACAAATACTTTCATGGTAATTGCTCCGAGGAACTGCATTCGCTAGTTCCCAGACTCCATGAATTCAAGCGCCCTACGAGGCTGGCATCCGGCTCTCACCCTTTCACTGTCGAAACTCCTAAATGTAGCCGTCTCTTCTACTCCAATAGCTTCATGTCTCGCACCTCTCGTCTGTGGAACTCCCTTCCCTATTCCAGTTTCCCTGAGAGCTATAATCTCCAACTATTCAAATGAAATGTCAACCGACATCTCCAGTTGCCTTGATCTATCCACTACCCTTCTCCTCATCCTTTCTTCTATCACTCCTATCTGCTCTTGCTCCAAATCTTCTGCAACCCCTTGCGTCCTAGTGGCTTCCCGCCTTGCTTGGGGTGAAACGCTTAAAAAAAAAAAATAATCGTTGCGAGGTTGCAAAATGGCATTAACAAACGGGAATCTTAATAAGCTAGTGGAGGGTGTCGGAAAAATTCTCAAAATAAAATAAACTTAATAAAAGCAGGGTTGGAAAATTAAACTAATAAACAGTGAGGCGGTCTTGAAAAAATTGGTAGGTCGTGTCGGAAATTTTCCGCAAAAATAAACTCCCCACATTTGATTTATGCTGTACAGTCTGTGCGCCATCGGGTTCAGCCTCAGAAGCCACAGGCATGTCTACAGGCGTTGACTGCAGGGCACATCGACTTTTTCAAGCTTGTTGAGTACCCTACGACGTATTTCGCCGTCTTTTGCTGAAATCAAACCCTGGACGAAAATCAGACATTTAAATTTATTGGCGCTTAACTCTGCCAATTTGAAGTGTTTATTGACTACACTCGCGAAAGTAGTATAATCTTCGTCTTCTTTGCGGGTGAGAGTCATGCATTTCCAACACTTGTGGAACAGTAATGTTTTTCGACTGAAGAGTTCTGTTAATAATTCTACCTCTTTAAATTTCAAGTCGCTGGTTTTCTTAGGCAAAATATAGTTAACAAACTTAGTATATTCTGATGTGCCTAATTTCCTGAGGAGAAGGCGAACCTTTTAATGGTCAGCCCAACTTGTGTATAATCCGTATTCTATACGTCCTCGTAACATTTAAAGTACGAAGCGAATGTAATTTCTTCTTCAGGTGCAAACGTGAAGTTTTCAATAGCACTCTATATAGCATTTTCAGAGAACGCGTTTTCGCTGTCCTCATTTTTGGCTTTTGATGAATATATTATACAAGTGTCTTTGCTCATTCTGTTTTTGAAGGAGAATTTCTTCGAGTTTCTGTTGTCTAACCTGAATTTCTTGGTGTAATTCCTCAAATTTTTTTTCGTATTCTGCTGTTCTCGTTGGAATTTCTCTTGTATTTCTTGATATTTCTGTTCCAACTGTAGTTGTTGTTCCTGTTGGTGTTTCATCAACTCTAGCATTGCACTTTTAAATTCGTCCATTTTACTGCGGTGGTACGTAAAATTAAGAAATGAGAGGGGGGATTTTTTTTCTTTACCCTCTTAACCAACAATAACTCTATTTAATTTGTACAATTCTTTTACTGAAAAATTTAAATGCACGAGAGGGGTAAATTTTTTACTTTACCCTATTAGCAAAAACAATAAATCTGTTTGAC